>QXTE01000211.1:567576-864784 GCA_003942145.1 Platysternon megacephalum | reverse complement strand
CTGAACTGTTTAATGGATAAATTACCCTGTGCTAATTGCCATGATGTTTAGAGGAAGGAGAATTAAGCCTATTGTTTTCTCAGGCCAAAAGGCTGCTGAAAATGTATAAGAACCCTGGGACATGATCATACATCATCTCAGATCTGCTTTGGTTTCAAGAGGGGGGAACCTTAAGCCATAAGGATTGAGATCCCCAGTCTTTGACTGGAGCCACCCTGAATATGGACATTGGACTATAACCTATGGATTATTTCTAAAAGGACTTTTGGCAACTACAGGCTCACCTCTGCTATGTATCTAAACCTCAAGAATTGAATTCAAGTCTGTATGTATATTGATCTTTTAACCAACTCTCTCTCTCTTTTATTTTTAAATAAATTTTAGCTTAGTTAATAAGAATTGGCTATAGCGTGTATTTTGGGTAAGATCTAAGTTATAATTGAACCTGGGTATGTGGCTGATCCTTTGGGATTGGAAAAGCCTTTTCTTTTATATGATGAGGTAAGATTCTCAATAACCATCATCATATCCGACAGGTGTGTCTGGACGGAGGCCTGAGGCTGGGTACTCTAAGGGAACTGCGTTGTTTGGACTTCTGAGTAACCTGTACAGTAATATAGAAGTTGTTTTGTGCTGGCTTGGAAAATCTAAGTATTGGAATATCCACCACCGTTTGGGGTTTGTCTGCCCCGTTTTGGTTTGCAGTTCACCCTGATTGAGTGACCTCAGCTGGCTCCAACAGGCAGCACCGTCACAACAAGACAAAGGGTGGGAGAAAAGAAGCACAATTAGCCCCATTTTACACATGGGCATCAGAGGTACGGAGAGACTGAATGCTTGCCCCAGGTCAGCAGCGGGTCACTACCAGAGCCAGGAATATAACCCCAAGTATCTTGTGTTCCAGGCTAGTCCCCCAGCCACAGACTGAGCAGTTGGTTAATTTCTTTTACGTTTGTTACATTTGTAAAGGCGTATCCAGGCTGCCCAGCCCCAGGGATGGGTGGGCTTGTGTTTTACGGGTAGTATACACCAAAATAAATCAAATCTATCTTCAGCTTTCCAAACAACATCAGCATCGCCCCGGCACTCTGTACTCCTGCTGGTCTTTAGGTTTTGCTAAGCAGTAATAAGGTCTAAGTGCTCTAATGCTGTCCCTAACGATGCAGTAAATGCAGCTGGGGCCCACTGCCAGACAGAACCTTCATGTGCCAATAAGAAAAAGCCAAACCTGAGGTGTCTTTTTGCCACTCAGGATCAACTCGTCTCACGGCTTGTTGCTAAATTGTCTTCATTTGTTGAGTCTGATTTGGCAGGCTCTATCAGCGAGAAGGAACGTGTGTAATTACACTAATTTTTCTAAGCCCTAAGTGAGAAAACAACAGTGGATGTCATTGGTAGCGTGGCTATAAATTAATTAGAATTATGCAGTGTCTCCCACAGTACTTTTTGGACTATTTGATTTAAAAAATTCACTTTATCCCTATGCGATGGGGTGACCACATGCACACAGGACTGAAAGGGGTTAAGGTGGGGACACAGGTCAATTAACTTCACAGGCTGCAGGGAGGCAAGCAGCAGTCACACCCTGAGAAGCTGGTACGCCCAGAGAGAGCTGGTACGCCCAGATGTGGTAGGAAGCAATCCAGGGAAGGAGCAGTGAGGAAGGTCCAGGACTGCTAAGATGAGGGTCCCTGGACTGGAACCTATTGTAGAAGGCAGGCCTGGGTTCCCCTACCAGCCACTGAGGGAGTAGCACCATGGGGCAGGGAGAGGGAAGACTGCCTAGGACCACTAGGGAGAAGGGATTTTGCTAACCCTGACCAGAACACTGAGTGACCCAGCCGGAGGGCTGTCATGAAGAGGATGCTGTGGTTAGTGGGAAAGAGGAGCTGCGGACTTGTGAGAGGGACAGAAAAACAGTGTGCAAGCCGCAGCAGGCAGCACTGACCTCTGTAGCTAATCTCCAGCGTGACCAGGAGGAGGCACCAGATCAGTGGTGAATGGTGCACCCCATGACACCCTACACAAAACCTGCTGTCAAATGTCTTTATTCTATGTATGGTAGTTCCCCGTGGAGATAGAATTCTCATGCTATGTTGTGCCCTAATGGATACAGTAACACTGCAAAGGGCTTCCCCTCCACCTCTGGCTGGGGTGCAGGTGGTTGTGGGTTGAGAGAGAGGGGCTGGGGCCAAGGGAATGGAAACAAAGTGTTTGTGTCATGGGAGGTACTGCTGGTTGCCAGCTCCACGGGAGGCAGGCACTGCTGTGCAAGGGTTCTGGCTGCATTCAAGCTAGTTTGGAGTTTTAGACTATGGGGTCTCACCTTGTTCCTTCAAACACCCCTGATGTGATACAGGCAGGCTAGCAATGGAGAGCTGATGCAGGAGGTGGGGGTGGGGGGATAAAAGGGACTCTCTGGAAGATCCAGGCCACTGATGCACCAGTACAATACAGGGACAACAATGAAGCGAGTAGCCATTGACCTGCAGGGACCCCTGCTAGTGACTGAGTGGGGAATTAGCCCCCTGAATTACAATATTATTTTTATAGATATTCCAGCAGCTCCCCCGGTACACTAAGCACTGTCCACATGCCCAGGGAGAGAGTCCCTTCTCCAACGAACTCACAATCTGAAGCTACGTCTACACTACGAGCGAGGGGTGTGAGTCCCCTGCTTAGGTACACATACTCTCATTGAGCTAATGTGAGTATAAATACCGGTGTAGCCATGGCAGCATGGGTAGAGGCAGCAAGGGCATGGCTTAGTCATGCTGAATACTTACCCACTGGTTTCAGGCAGGTTTGTACTCATCCCGGCTAAGCCATGCTCGGCTGCCTGGGCTACCGTGGCTACACTACTCTTTATATTCGCACTAGCTCAACAAGCGCTAGTGGAGGCATATATACATGAGTGGGGGAATCACACCCCTAGCTCATAGTGTAGACAGAGCTTGAGAAGACAAGCTACACACAAAGGGGGCTGGGAGAGGGCTAAAATAAAATAAAATAAAAGTAAGTTCAACATTGACAGTTTTCAGGGGCTCCTTGACCTGACCAGCATTAGCTGGCTAATGTCTTGTAGGCATCATGGAAGATGTGGCTCTTGGGGAGGGATTTTGAGAGAGAGAGAGAGAGAGAGGTTAATAGTTTTCTGAGGTAGTTTAGAGATAGTATAACATAGACCAAGGGATGGCGTGGAAAAAGGCACAAAGGTGGTTCTGCAAGAAGAGGGTTAAGGCTGGCATTCCTGGCAGACCAGAGGCATTAGGAGGCGAGTGGATGTGTAAAGAGCAAAAGAGTCAGGAAGGGCCTTCAGGGAGAGAACACAAACCTTCAGCTGTATGTCGTGGGAAAAGGGGCAGCTGGTGGAGGGAGTCAAACAGGGGGGAAAGGGTAAAAGCAACAGAGATAGAAGATGAGCTTAGCAGCTGCATTTTGAATATGTTGCAGTGGGGAGGATATAGATCGATGGGAGTCCAAGACAGGGAATTATGAAGGCCTGGAAGAGAGTTTTAGCTGCCTGGATAGAAAGGAAGGGTCGGATATTCATAAGGACCCCTCTGCTTAAAACATTAAGACATGATAGAAGGTTAACTCTTAGAAGCATGGGCTGTAACTTTTCAAATAAAACAGACAAGTGCTTGACTCTCTTGACTTAGCGTACTACGGAGATAAGGGCCAGACACAAAGTTCAGACTCAGGTTTGAACATCACCAAAGATAAGGAAAGTTCTGGTCTGGGATTGTAGCTTGGGCCCCTCTGGAAACTGAACACCATACAATTTGCATTATTTCATTTTCAATCATGTCTGCTGCATCTCCCCAAATGGCTGTTACAGCCCGGGGTGGGGGTAGGGATGGGCTCCCCATGCCTATAAAATGCCTAGAAAAGTCTGCCATCTATGCTCGCTTCTAAGAGCCAAACTCCCCATCACTTGGCATCAACAGAGGCATTGTTACTAAAAGTAGGGGTGAGAAAGGCAGTTATCTGTCACCTTTAAAATAGCTGAGGGCAGGTGGATCCTTTAGGCCAGGAGAGCAGCCTTCTTTGGAGTAGGAAAATTCTGATTTCAACCAACCCATCCACCCATGTGTTAAATAAAGCATGGTGTTGGGCAGGTACTGTTGGTGGTCCATTAAGTCTACAGCAACAATGTGGGATGATGATGGGCAAGTACTTAGTCCTACTGAGGAAAGGCCATCTCATGATGTTGTATCTTAGGGACACCAACTGATATGCTAGTGCTCTTATTGGAGCAAGGTGATTACATTGATGCAAACAGTTTTCCTACTTTTGTGGCAAGTTACCGGTGACTCCAAGAGCCCCTCAATGTCAACTGGCAAAGGATTCACAGTCATGTAACAGCAACACCTATCAGGCCTGACAAACTCACTACATCTAATACAAGACTGTCATGTAAGCTATCATATAAACTCTTATAATGTGCTGGTCATCATAAGATGTATGTACGGGTGTCATGCAAGAAGTTGCATGTATGTACTAAAAATATGTTTAAACTCCATAACCAGCCAGGGTGAATAAACAAGTTTTTCTCAGGTAAAGGAATGTTGACATAGCTGTCTGCCTATAGCTCTGATGTAAAGTCAGAAGATAAGTCAAATTTAATAGGAGTTCATTTGCATCTGAAGTCAACTGGAAAAGCAATTTAACAAGACGTTGAGAAAAGCAACATGGCAGTAGCACTCCAGAGAACAAACAGCAGGAATTCATTTCAAAGGGTTACTGGACTATAAGAAGGAGGGAGAAAGATATTTTGTTATCCAGCATAGAGGGAGAAAAAAGGACGGTGTTTTTTTTTAATCCATAAAAGCTGAATCCCAGCCCTGGGGGCTGGTGATTCTGAGAAGTTGTTATAGCTGAGATGCTTTTCTGAGACAAGGATTTTAGCCCACTGAAGTTATGCTTAATCTCTCTGAAACATGTTATACTTTTGTTTTATTTGTAACCATCTCTGTTTTCACTATATCTATCTTTGTTAAGAAACTTCTCTTTGTTTTATCAGAAGTAGATCTCTGTGCTGTCGTATTAAGCAAAGTGTGAATTCTTAGCTTGTTTGATTCAACTATCGCTGCACCAAGTGTTACCTGCAAGGCAAAGTAGCTTTGCCAGAGCTTTGGAGAAGATTATTTGGGTGACTAGCTGACTGTGAGTGTCAGGGAACTGATACAAAAATTAACCACAACAAGCCTCTCTTTTGCAATAGTTCTGGAGACCCTGAGGAAGTGTCACATTACCAAAAGGCAGTAGCAGATACCAGTTATAAGGAGGGGTGAGACTGGTCTGTATGCTTCTCCTCCAGGGACTACTGCTAACCATAGGAGAGTATTTCAGTTCTATGCCAAAAGTTTGCCTGCCTCAAGCCTGGAAGCCCTGGGCCAATAGAATTGGTGGCCAGCATCGGAACTGTATTTGAGAGGGTCAGGGGGATTAGCGGTCAGAGAAGAGAGTCACATGAAAAGTAGTGAGCTTCACAGCCAAAGAAGTCCCATATCATAACAGTAGCAACACTGAATTTATCCAGTTTGTTGGGAAATGTATGGAAGTACCTGATATGATGGTAAGGAAATGTATTGATGTTTTGTGTCTACAGGAAATACAGTGGATGGAGAACAAAGAGAAGGAGTTGGGTTTAGATTACAAACTATTTTACATGGGTGACAAAAGGGGACCTAATGGAGTTGGGGTGGTTGTGAGAGAAGCATTGAAGAAGACTGTTTGAAGTTAATAGAGCGATAGACTGATGGCTGTATGAGTCCAACTTAAGAATGCATCATGTTTGTGACATCACCATATGCACCTCAAATTAATGTGATGAAGAAGAGAAGGGGATTTTTCACCAAGACTTGTAGGCACTAGTGGATATAGCATCCCATGAGATGCTGCTATTGGTGCTGGGTGATCTGAATGCACACACAGGTAAAAACAGAAAGGGGTATGAAATGTGTTTAGGAAAATGCAGCCTAGACTCTATGAATTAGGAAGGGAAAGCACTACCAGACATGTGTACCGCCAACCAATGGATGAGAGCCAATACATGGTTTCAAAGAAGGTGAGTCATTTGCTTATATATTTCAATGTTGGAAACAAAAGCCAGATTGATACGCTGTTGGTGAGGAAGGCTGAGTGGAGTCAAGTTATGGACTGGAAAAGTGATACTTAGCACTGAAACCTACAACCCTTATGGCAAAGATTACGGTAGAGTGTTGGCCAAGAAGGAAACTAAGTTCAAATGAAACAAGATAAAAGTACAGGAAGTTAAGGGGAAGGGTGGCAGAGAAGTTTGGGAAAGCAGTACAGGATAAGCATCTGGAAACATATTTGGCATCCACTGAAGAGGAATGGAATCAGCTCAAAAGAATGTGGATTGAAGTGATGGAAAAGGTTTGTGGATGATGCAGATGGGGAAAATGAAGGGAAAGAAAGGAGTGGTGGTGGACTGACAAAGTGCAAGTAGTGATGCGAAACAAGAATATGGTGCATTTAAAAAAAAAGAAATGAATCCATCAAGTGTAAACAAAAAAGGAATACAAAGCAGCAAAGCAAAATGTTAAGCGTGCAGTGAAGAAGGGAAAAAAGTGCCCTAGATCATTTGTATGCTAAGCTTTTAAATGACCCACAGATAGCTGGCAAAAAGATCTATAGCATTGCAAAAATGAGATGCAAAAGGAAGGAAGATGGTATTGTAACAACATTTATAAATGATGGTCAGGAGAATCTAGTAACACCTGAACAAGTGAGGGAGAGGTGGACACAATACTTTTGAGAGTCTCTTAAATTAGGCAAACCCCTTTAAGGCGGAGTTGCCAACATGGGACCCTAATGTGGTGCCTGAGCCTGACATAACAGAGGAGGAGGCAAGAAATTCAGTTCAGCAAATGAAGAACAGTAAGGCAGCAGGACCTGAGGAAGTGATGGTGGACTTGGTGAAAGTCTTGGGAGCGAGAGGCCTAAAATAGATGGGCAGAATGGTTAAAGCCATAAGGCAAGACATTCCCGAAGTCTGGTGCAAATCGTTCTTGGCCCCAATACATAAGAAGGGAAGCATCCATGAATGTGGAAACTAGAGATAAAGATATTGTTGCCTGGGATGAAGATACTGGAATATATCCTGGATATTAGGATTAGGAGAATGGTGGAATTCTTCAACAAACAAAAACAGTTCAGCCTTATGAAAGAATGGGGAACCACAGATGCCAGATTTGTAATTCAGCAAGGGGTAGAGAAGTGGCTGGAGTACCAACAGGACAGTTTCTGGTCTTTCATAGATAGGACCCTACCAAATTCATGGTCCATTTTGGTCAATTTCACAGTCATAGGATTTTATATATATAATATGGAGATATACCTATCTCATAGAGCTGGAAGGGACCTCAAAAGGTCATCAAGTCCAGCCCCCTGCCTTCATTAGCAGGACCAAGTACTGATTTTTGCCCCAGATCCCTAAGTGGCCCCCTCAAGGATTGAACTCACAACCCTGGGTTTAGCAGGTCAATGCTCAAACCACTGAGCTATCCCTCCCCCTTTATGATTTAAAAATCATAAAGCTATTTAAATCTGAAATGTCACAGTGTTGTAATTGTAGGGGTCCTGACCAAAAAAGGAGGGGTGTGTGTGTGTGTGTCGGGGGTGGGGGTTTGCAGGGTTATTGTAGGCATGGCCGGCTCCAACGTTTTTACTGCTCCAAGCAGGGAAAAAAAAAAAAGCCGTGATTGGCGGCACTTCAGCAGCAGCTACCGCCACTGCTTCATTCTTTGGCGGCAAGTCCTTCCCTCCAAGAGGGACGGAAGGACCCGCTGCCGAATTGCTGCTGAAGAGCCGGACGTGCCGCCCCTTTCCATAGGCCGCCCCAGGCACCTGCTTGCTGCGCTGGTGCCTGGAGCAGCCCTGATTGTAGGGAGGGTTGCGGTACTGCTACCTTTACTTCTGCGCTGCTGCTGGTGGCGGCGGTGCTGCCTTCAGAGCTGGGCAGCTGGAGAGCAGCGAAGCCAGAGGCACTGCCAGCAGCAACACAGAATTAAGGATGGCATGGTATGGTATTGCCACCCGTAGTTCTGCACTGCTGCTGGCGGGGAACTGCCTTCAGAGCTGGACACCCGGCAAACAGCCGCCGCTCTCTGGCCGATCCGCTCTGAAGGCAGCACAGAAGTAAGGGCGGCAATACCGCAACCCCCCTAAAATAACCTTGTGTCCCCCCTGCAACTCCCTTTTGGGTCAGGATCCCCAATTTGAAAAACCCTGGTCTCCCTCGTGAAATCTATATAGTATAGGGTAAAAGCACACAAAAGACCAGATTTCACAGTCCGTGACGCGTTTTTCGTGGCCGTGAATTTGGTAGGGCCCTGTTCATAGACCTAGAAAAGGGACATGATGAAGTGGAAGAAAGATGCTCATGCTAGTTCTAAGGAAATATGGAGTGTCCATGGATTTACTAACCACGGTGAATGCTCTACAAAGATCACTTGGAACATGTTCTGGAATGACAAATCCCTGTTAAGTGGAAGTTGGACTGCACCAGAGGTCTTCCCTAAGTCCGCTGGCTGTTTATCATATTGATGGTTTGTATCAGCTGGAAAATCCCAATTGGAAAAGGTCCCTGCTATATGCAGATGACATAACAATAAGGGTATCCTCAAAAGAGGACCTGGAGGAAATAGTAAACCAGTGGTATTACCAACTTAGCTGGCATGGGATGAAAATAAGCATGACTAAGGATAATAATTTATATTGAAATGATTTTAATGCATTTTGCTTATTACAGGAGGCTGTTAATGCATTAATTTGTAGGTACTACCCTTCTCTCTGTTATTTCAATTATTTATAGCAGAACTGACATCTCTGAGAGACCATTTTTCATTCAGAGGTTGGGAGTGTGGTGGGGAAGACACTTATAAGTGCCATTGAGGAACACAAATTCCTTCCTGGTAATCAACATGGCAATTAAACCCTTAAGAAGAAGTGTGACCAAATAAGAGGGGAAAAACAAAGTAACACGTTAAAATCCTCTTCCTGAAAAAAGGAAAATATATTTAAAAGAAGCAAATTCAATCTGTTTTTACCACATAACAGCACATATAATTTTGAATGCCTTGTATTAAATTGTCTTTATATTTTCTCTTTCCTTTCCTGTTATTGTGCTTGATTATACTTACTCTTATTAAAGTAGCAAATTTCCTGGAAAGATACCATCATAATAATCCCTGGCAGACACAAGTAATGAATTAATTATTACTATTATTCTTGTTCTTATCATGGTAGCGCTTAACAGGACTCAACCAAGGTAAGGGGCTCACCTATTACAAACATATTTAATTGACAGTTCCTGCCCTGAACACCTTATAATCTAAAACAAGAAAGAGAATCTGGGAGAAAGTATTATTATTATCATCCACATTTCACAAATGGGGAACTGAAGCATGGAGAGATTAGGTGACTTGCCAAAGGACACACATGAAGTCGGTGGCAGAGCCAGAACTGAAACTATATCTTCTGAGTCCCAATCCCGTACCTTAAACACAAACCATCCACCCTCTGTACTGAACTTTCTCTCTTCCTTCTCTTGCAGATGTTTAGCTGTGTGAAGGGGAGCTGTTCCAATGCTTATGCAAATCACAGAAGTTCTCAGTCATATTCCAAACCACAGAATTACATTATGGGTAATAATAAAGTTACCGGAGTAACTTTATTAAACTGACAGGCTGTCAGTATTTACTGTGTAAATAAAACTAAATCCTGTAAACAAATGAGTGACTTAATCCTGTTGGCACTGTTCTATATCAAACCAGATGTTAAAGGCTTTATACTCCTCTACACTTGGAGCATGTGTGGTGGGTATTCCTGCATATGGAAAGAAAAACAGAGTTATCACAAAACGTTGACGTACTGCTGTTTGAACAGCAGGGTCCACAGAGCAACTTAGCGCATGGCAGGCTTGAGGGTTGTAGATATACATCCCATATTGTGATCCACTAAGTTTCCAAATAGACAAGCCATTTATATTTGGGGAAGGCTACAAGACAGAATACCTACATCAGACAACATGTCCAATGCAACTTATACATCGCCAATGGGTGGAAGAAAAGCATGTAGACTTTGAAGATCAAACCCTTCTGATTCTTATGACAGATGGTCCAATGCAGCTAACTTCAGATGCTTTGGGAGTATTTACAAATGGAGTTTAGAACCCTTCTTAGATTTTAAGGCCTGAAGGGATCAACTTCGATCAACTAGACCAAATAGATCAACTGGCCACCTTATAACTCAAGCCAGAGACTTTTATAAATGTATTATAATATCGAGACCAATACCTTGTGTTTGACTAAAGCATATCTTCCAGAAAGGCATCCAGGTTTAATCTGAAAATGTCAAGAGATAGAAAATCCACCTTTCTATTACAGAGTGTGGGGCTAATTGCAACGGTTGTAGGTTATTTATTTGAAAATGGGGTTCTGTTTTAGACTTTATTGTATTGCCTTAATTTCTTGTGTGACTATAGAGAACTCCAAGTAACTTGGCAATCCCAAGGTGAACTTTAGGAAGAACTGTAATAATAATTCATGAACTATCTTCATTATAATATGGAAAGAACATACGTAAAACCAGGGTGGCACTAGTGGGGCAACCATAACAGCAATAGTTTGTAAAGTTTGTTTTCTACGGTTTAAGGGAGAATACAAGACATTTAAGGAAAAAATAAGAAAAGAAACAAAAAATGATACAAGGACTGGAAGAGCATAAGGTGTAAGAAGAGAGTGAAGAAGCTAAATGTATAATGTCTAGAGAGGCAAATACTCAGGGGAGACATGATCACAGTCTATAAATATCATCAAGATACAAATATATTTGGAAAAAAAATTGAGGAGTAAAAGCAGTTGGGGCAGTGGAATAGACTGGCAAAGTGGTGGGCAATGAACCTTCACTGAAAAATGTTAGTGGGAATGACCTGGGGAGTAATGCTGCACCACACAGGGTGTAAACTCCAGGGCAGATATTTTAGTCTCAGCCCTTCCCTGATTCTTGGATGAGCTTCCCCATTCTGCTCCATAAAGTCCCAGCTCTTTCTTCATAGAATATTAGGGTTGGAAGGGACCTCGGGAGGTCATCTAGTCCAACCCCCTGCTCAAAGCAGGACCAATCCCCAGACAGATTTTTACCCCAGTTCCCTAAATGGCCCCCTGAAGGATTGAACTCAACCCTGGGTTTAGCAGGCCAATGCTCAAACCACTGAGCTATCCCACCCCCCACTTCCTTCAAATCTCTCCTTAGAACCCTCCCTGCCTTGTTCAAATTGTTCTCAACTCCTCCCTATCTTTCCAATATTCCCATACCTTCCTGGACCTTGCCATTGTTCTAGGCCTTGTCTTTATTTATCTTGACTCTCTTACTGCTCAACACTGTAAACACAGAACATAAGAATGGCCCTACTGGGTCAGACCAAGGGTCCATCTAGCCCAGTGTCCTGTCTTCTGACAGTGGCCAATGCCAGGTGCCCCAGAGGGAATGAACAGAACAGGCAATCATCAAGTGATCTATCCCCTGTCGCTCATTCCCAGCTTCTGGCAAAAAGAGAGAGCACCAATCACAACACATGTTGTTCTAGCCATTCCTTCAGCCACCCGCTGGCCAGATTGTCAGTGGCACTGGACACCCGATTGGCATAGCGCACCACAGTCCAGAACCACTGAGCCCAAGTGATCTGCAAGCCTCAGCCTCCAAAGTATCTGGGATTACAGGCGCATGCCACTGCACCCAGATAATATGAATACACGTAAGTGATAGTAAATATTAAGGGCTAGGCAGTGACCTTGTTCTACTCAGTGAATCAGCGCAGTAAGAGCCTGCCCAACTCTTGTTCAACCTACCTGGGTCCTGGATCTAAGTCAGGTGCAGAACCCAGGCCCTGCTTTCTGAATTCTGTCTGCTGACAGTTGGGTGGAGCCAAGAGTAGCCTATCAGACACAAGGAGGAAGTAAGCTTTAGCCTTTGGAATTTCATTCCTTTCTCAGGACTCCTCGGGGGTGGAACAATTATGTACAGATCGTTACTTGGGAGTCAACCTGAAGGCTCAATCTAACCCTATAATTAGATTTGTAATTGTAGAGGTATACATCAAGGAACAAAGAAAGTAGGCCATACTTAGAGAATGGGGGACTCTATCCTGGGAAGCAGTGACTCTGAAAGAGATTTGGGGGTCCTAGTGGACAATCAGCTAAATATGAGCTCCCACTGTGATGCTGTGGTCAAAAGGGCAAATGTGATTGTTGGATGTATAAATTGGGGAATCTCAAATAAGAGAAGAAAGATTATATTACTTCTGTATTTGGCACTGGTGTGACTACTACAGGAATGGCATATTCGATTCTGGTGTCCACACTTCAAGAAGGATGTTGAGAAATTTGAATGGGTTCAGAGAAGAGCCAAGATCATGATTTAATGCTTAGAAAACATGACTTCACTCAGAAACTCCAGGAGATCAAGCTATTTAGTTTATCAAACAGAATGTGAAGGGTGACTTGATGACCTACGTGGGGAATGGACAAATGATAATAGAAGGCTTTTCAATCTAGCATAAAAAGATACAACAAGACCGAATGGTTGGAAGATGAAGCTAGACAAATTCAGACTAGAAATAAGATGCAAAATTTTAAGTCAGGATAATTAACCACTGGAACAACTTGCCAACAATTGTGGATTTTCCATAATTGGCATTTTTAAAATCAGAATTGGATGCTTTTTCTGAAAGATATGCTCTAGGCCAGACACAGCTATAGGACTTGAAGCAGAAATTAATTCAGGGAAATCCTATAGCCTGTGTTATGTAGGAGGTCAGACTAGATGATCCCAGTAACCCCTTCCATCTTTGTAATCTAAGAATCTATGAAATCTTTGGAAAATGCTTTTCTGATGCTAGTGTGGCTAAGTGCTTTTTGGTTCTGAGTTTCTGACACCATGCAAGATACTTTAAAACTTTTAAAGAGGCGAGAGATTATCAAATAACATCCTCTGCGATCTGTCATTACTTCTACACTGCTTGCGAATAAAGGTGCATCAATGCTCCTTTTTTCATGATCACAGGCAGCAGAATACAAATTCCACTAATGTCTTCACTGCAAACCTCCTTGCAATAGTTAAGTTAATGAGCGTGTGATTAATGGATGTACCTATTAAATGCATTTTCTACTTCAATGGAAACTTCCTAATTGAGACAGATTTAAGTGCTAGACATTAGTAAGCAATTGGAAACAGGAACAACAGAGCACTCAGAACTGTTGTTCTCCTTTCATGTAGCATTTTGACTTTTTAAAGAACGGTTTGATTTACTCGCTGACAATCACAGGTGCGGGCTAAGAGTCGGAGCAAAATTGGAAGCCATCCCTTAAAGTAAGACCTCACCTCTGTGGTGAACAGCTCTTTAACCTTTGTTCTAGGATGGAGGTGCCCATTATGCAGCCCGAGGGCCAACTTCATCTTGCAAAATGTAGCCTCGGGCCATCCTTTCTCTGAGAGTACAGGGTGAAGGCAAAGTTTAACCACTACCGGGATTTAATTGATAGGAAACTCAAACAACAAGCAATTTCTGTTAATCAAAGCCCTGCTCCTGCTCCCATTGAAGTCAATGGCAAACCCCCACTAACTTCAGTGATGCAGAATCTGGCTCCTATCAAGGAAGATACAGGATTCAGTGAGTTTATATTTTATTGTAAAATGTATGTATGTATGTGTCTATAGAAATTAGACACAGCCCTTAGGCTCCTGGGAATTAGCCAGTGAAGCCATCCATCTCACAAAGTTTGGACTTGTTTCTCTAAGACCTGCCACACAACTTCAACCAACCTGTCAGCCCCAGACAACAGAGAAATGGCTCACTCTTCGTATAGCCTCCTCCTTGCATTCTCGAGAGCATGTTCAGTTCTGAACAGAAAGGGAGCATGAGAGATGGGAAGACTGGTGTGGAGAAGGGAGGAAAAAAGGCACAGCATGTGACCTCTCCGTACCTCAGTTTACCCCATCTGTAAACACAATATTTGCTCACAGGGGTATACTGAGATATAATATTTAAGTATCTTTCTAAATTGCTATATTAGGATGAAATTCACCCCTGTGCAGAGGGCCAGCACAAAGGCTATGCATCATTTTGGTCTCATTTACGTCCTCTTTTGAGGGCTTAAGTTGGATTTAACTGGCCCACAGGCAATGGACTGCTCTTTTGCACAGTGTGAATTTCATCTTTAGTCGTCTTATTATTAATGTATACCAGGAATTCACTCCCTATTGAACTGTGAACAATAAATTCTCTTTTGATCTGTGCATCACTTTTTAGAGCTGGTTACAAACAAGAGGGGAAGGGGAAAGGTTTTAATATCGATTAACAGACGTTTCAGTTCCATGCTCCATTCGAAACAGCAGTTAACGGAGAGGCTCACAAAGAAGAGAACAGGGCAAAAGCTCACGGTTGATCCAGATATTGACTATTCACATCATAACTGCCAGCAACCCAAAGCAAAATGAATATTTGAACTGCTTGCAAACACAAGTCATGCCAAACAAGGTAAGTGCATTTGTGTTTATTATGCAGGAGCCTGGGCAGGGAGAATATATGTATTGTTAATAGAATATACACCTCAAGCTATACCAACATGGCTTTTGTTTTGACAAAATATTTCCTTCGGGAGGCAGGCACCAGTTCCTGAGCTTTTGCAGACAACAATATAAGTTTTCCAGTTAACTCCTGTTGGGCCCAATTCTCCAGCTATTTTGCACCTTGCATCGCCCTTTGCATTTGTGCAAAAGAAGCATAGAACTCTACTACAGAGGTGCTATGATGATTGATTAGTGCTTTTAAAGCACTACATGAGTTCTGAAATTCATTGCAACACATTCAAAACTCTCAAATGCCAGGAGGTCTGACAGACACCAAACCCCTTGTTCCTTCGGAAAACTGAGGCATTTGCATGGACCCCAACAGAAGCAGATGGACTCCATTTAGCATGAATAACTTTTCTCACCACCCCCTTTTCTATATAAAATGATTCAGTTAAGTCCTAATATCAGCAGTGTATAATATACAGTAGCTAGATGTGCTTAGAGGAAGAGGGAAAGGGCAAAACATTGTTTTCAAGCTTAGTCAAGAAGAAAAATACACTGTATTTGCAACATTTCAATAGTTAGTGTAGCACCATGATGACTTGTAAAGGATAAATCAAGGACATTTGAATTAAAGTCAACAATGATCCTGCCGGCATACTTTTGTAGCCATTTTAATTTGTCTTGCAGAAGACAAAGAGGGAGGGGATGAAGAACCATATCATTTTGTGGCATGGTGAATGGATGAATAATCCAAATGACCACCTTGAAGTGCTTTTTAAATAGTCTTTATTACAACAGTAGCTGCAGAAGTACCAGTAAATAAATACACTCTAATGTATTTAGTATTAAAAAGATTCATTATTCAATAGTTTTAACCTGCTCCATATCACTTTATTGCCATTCTAGTAGGGGAGATTAAAAACAAAAGCTGAATCGTGTTCTGCTGACCAGCTTCAGATTGTTATGGGCTATGCAAATGAAAAGGCCAGGACTGAGACAGTGACCTTGCAGAAAGTCGGAGAATAAAATATTAGTCCCCACCTCCTGTTATCTAATCTACTGAATCAGCTGTAAAATTTAACAATGCCACTTTCAAGAATACAAAGAAGGCTCCTGAATCAGCTCTCGTAAAACCAGACAGCAAACCTTTGGGTTTATAGATGGAGATCTGATGAGAAACAAAGGGATATTTATAAAGAGACACTGCAAAGAAAATCAAGAAAATGCCAACCAGTGAAAGACGGCGCATGGTCATATATACACTATAAATAAATAGGCAGAGTTTGCCAGCCATCCTAGCCCTTCCAGCTGGAGGGTAACCCCGCTTTCCCCAACCAGAAGTCCACCTCCCCAGCCTCTTTGCTGGGAGTTCATTCTCATCAGGGTATCGGCCATCACTCCCCCCCGTTTCATTAACCTTTTCCAGCTTTCCAGCATGGAGACATCAGTGGGTGAGCCCTGTGCTGCTTTTTGTCCTTCGGCCCTCTCCAGTCCTGGCTTGCTGGGGTTGGGGAGGTCAGCCAACAACCCCCCCGCTGCTCTCCTGACTTCAGCCTTCCTCAAGGAACTAACTACTGCTTCCTTCAAGGACCTTCTACTGTCTCTGGCAGCTCTCACCCGCCATTCTCCTGTTTGATGCCTCCCAGATCTCCAATTCACCCAATGCTCTCTTCTAGGCCCAACTGAGGTCAGCTGATGTGTCATAGGTTCACTGGCCTCTTCCCTCTTAAAGGGCCAGTTTTACTTGGTAACAACAAACACACTCCTTTCAAGGGAAATCATCACATTACACACTTACTCTTACACATGGCCCTCTCCACATTGGATGGCTCATTAAAGGACTTGGGGATCACTACCAAGGACGGGGGGAAAGGAAAAAGGGAAGCCCGCTTCTCTCCTGGACAGTAAGGCGCAGGGCTGGTGTAGGAGCTATCATACAGCCTCTACGGCATCAGGCGATCTGCCTACACAAGGGGTGAACCTGCCTCGTCTGGTTGCACCAGTGTTTGGGTAACAATTTGCAAACCAGCCATACTATGTCTCAGGGTTGGGACCATTGTTATTACCTCAGTGTAAAAGTAATGGCATTTTCAAATCAAAAGAGCATTGATATTATTAAGCCCAAATAAAAGGTTTTGAGACACAAATAAACCATCTCAACAGGGGTATTGTCAGAGAGGGTAAAAGTGCTGCCTTAAAGGTACAGAAGCAGCAGAGAATACACATACAGCACAACTATTTTTAAAGGTTCTTCTTTTTTAGAATGAAATGTAATTAATAGTGCTGTGATCCCTCCAGAAAACTTTAATATTGCTGATAAGCAACATGGAGAGAACACTTCAAGCAGTTCTGCGTCTCAGCAAGGTTTCTCAGGAACAGAGAAGAGCATCAAGTACATTTTCTTGTACACCCTGTATCATGGGAGAAGGAGGAAGCCGATGACATACTGGATGAGTCAGAGCTAAATTCAGAGCAGAAGAATGTGTACAGAACAGGGTAAAAACTGCTTCTAGTATATTTCTTTGTGAATCTTGAGGAGCTTTCCACTTTACTAAAAGAAAAGTGGCAGGGGCATATTTAGGAGCAATTGGCTTTAATAAAAAATGTCAAAGAGAAACACAGCCTGAACTTTTTATTTTGCTATATGACATATTATGAATATACATACAAAATAGGCTTGATTCAGGAATTACTGGGTGAGGATCAATGCCCTTTGTTATACAAGATGTCAAACTGGATGATCTCAGTGGTCCTTCCTGGACTTAAAATCTATGAAAATGCTGTGTGTATAAGTTGCAATAATATTGTGTATGGTTTTGTTTAGTATTATGTACAATATTCATAATGCCAATATATAGTCAAAATTTGGGCTTTTACTAGGGTAAGACATTTTTAGTATGTAATCAATTTTGTACTCATTTTCTGTCTGGTATATGGTGTATGAAGATACTAAAACTGTAATTATAAGATTATAATTGTCATTACATTTTTAAATATGAGGATATAAGACCAAATTCTTAGCACAATCGCATCAGATTTGGCCCCCTGCAACAGAATTAAGAACTGTATCTCTGTGGGCTAGTTGGATCAAACCTTTGTCACAACTAGGGAGACACTGGTCTGGAACTCAAAATCAGCCAAGTTGAGAAAATGGAATGCTGGAAGGACAGAGTTGAAGTTGTGCCTGGCAGTGTGATTTTCAGGTCTTACGTATTGCACTGAAAAGGAGATATTGTTGAATCGAAAAGGAGTGCATAAGAGGTGCATTAGTTTGCAGACTGTTGTTTCTTAAATCAGGAACCATGAGCTTCCTTCTCAGAGATCATAACAAGTTTTAGACCTGCCATTGACAAGCCAACCTAGTCAAGAATCTTTGAATTGTCAGTGAAACCTTGGTAATCAATAGCTAAGAATGTGGCCAACAAGGCAAAAAGACAAAACAACAAAGTAAAAAAAAAAAAGAGAGAGAGAGAGAGAGAGAGAGAGAGAGAGAGAGAGAGAGAGGAAAAGCTCTAGAGAAGAGGGTAGAAAAGAGCCAGCTGAAAGCTGGAGGAAGGAAATGAAAATGGAGATTTGGAGAAGAAAGTAAAGAAGAACAGTTTTGGTGTCCTGTAGGGTTTTGGGAAAACTGAAAACCCTTGGAACATTAAAAGGCTCAGGTAGAAAAGGCTCAAAATCCACCATGAACACATGGTGTTTCACCATTCCAGTTCATAATGGGGCAGAAGATTAATGACTTGATTCTCTCCTGAACCTGAACTCTGCTTGAGGCCTGAGAGTTCGGGAGCCCTGATTCTCAGGGCCAGTCTCAGCTATAATGAGAGCTAGAGCTGCTTTCCAGGCAGCTCTCACTTACCCTACTAATGCAGGGTCCATAACAGATCCTGTTCCAGTGGAGAATAGGTGTAGTGGAATGGAGTTCCACCATACCCATTTCCCACCTCCTGGCTATGGCGGATACGATCCCTCCTCCCAGGGTTGTGATGGCTGGCACAGGGCCCACATTCAGCACTCCTACAGCACCAGGGATTTCCTCTCCAACAAGGGAATTCTCTGCTGGTCAGTTTCCAACTCCATAGTACCTCCTGCATGGCACTCAAAAGGGCCAGAACTGAGTAGAGAATCTAGCCCTCCACATCTTTTACTGGACCCATTACACCAGCTACATCCTGAAAAGTCAGATCTCAAAGCCTCCGAGGCAAAAACCATGTGTTAGGCTTCCAAAGCCCAGCTTTCAACTGATGATAAAGTGTAGCACTTATTGGATTTCAGACCAGGATAAATGGTCTGAGGCAAAACAAAGAACAGGTGCAGCAAGGATATCAAGATCCTACTAAATAAATTGCCCCACCAGGTTGTTTTGCGGAAACATGTCCAATTCATCCTGATCCTGATATACCACTAAGACAGACTCCACAACTCCTTGGGAGGTCATGGGGAAAAGTGGCTCCCTGATTCAATCAATGCCAGCATGTAGTAAGTGATGATATAATTTTCTCAGTGAGTTAATAGACAGTCTGCTGAACAACACTCTCAGTAGGCTAAGGGTTCACTAAGTCTATCCTGGCTTGCACTCATACTTAGGCCTCTTTGGATCCTGCAAAGTGAGAGGGTCCCAGAGCCTGGGCTCCAGCCTGAGCTCGGAAGTTTACATTGCAATGAAAAAGCCCCACAGCCCGAGCCATGCAAGCCCGAGTCAGGTGTTGTGGGTCAGCCAAAGGTTTTTAATTGCAGTGTAGACATACCCTATGTGCTTCTACTTCATGTCTGCACAACAACAGAATAGTTACTTAAGAAGAAATATTGGCCACATTTTACTTTAAGGGTACATGCATAACTAGTTAGTGAAGAGTTAATGAATTATGAATGGATATTCTGTAAATGGTAAAACAATTGTTATTGATTCCAACAGGCCAATACATTGCTTATAACCATGGCTTGCAATCATCCAGGGCACCTCTTTCTACTGGGGTGCATATAACCATCTATATTTCATAGGGCTTATGTCTAACATGTTTAAAACATCTAGTAACCATTCATAAACATAGCCTTAAAATAAATAAATAAATCATAGATGTTCTAATAAAGAGTTAAACAATTATTAGAGAGCCCAAACAATAGATTGTTTATATATCTTCCTTCTGTATTTTCCACTACATGCATCCGATGAAGTGAGCTGTAGCCCACGAAAGCTTATGCTACAATAAATGTGTTAGTCTCTAAGGTGCCACAAGTACTCCTATTCTTTTTATAGCCATGGTTTATAATAATCTATAACAACTTCAACTTATGTGCTCCTGTATGTAACATGACTATAATATCTAGTAATCATTTATTAACTAATTTGTTTGCAGTGTAGTTGTAGCTGTGTAGGTCCCCAGATATTAGAAAGACAAGGTGGGTGAGGTAATATCTTGTGTTGGACGAAGGTTGTCTCTCTCTCTCTAACTCAAGTTGGTCCAATACAAGATATTACTTCACGCATTTTGTCTCTCCAAGCTCTAATTTGGTCAGTACCAAAGTGCAAAGCCCTTTTTCTTCACTCACACCTCCCAAAACCCGCCAGCGTATCCCTTAAAAATCCAATTTATTTTTTGTGATGTGTGATTGGTCTTCTCAAGAATAACAAGAATACTGATTAGTGAACCACAAATAATGAAGAATGAATACTTTTCTTCAAGGGCAGATATCTGTGTTTCCAAGCACATGTAGGGTACTGACACCAAAGACTCTTTCACCAAACGGTTGTGTGAACAAAATTTCAACAATTATGCATAGTGAACAAAAAAGGACCTGGAAATGGTCAAACAGAATAGCCATGCAGAATTCCATGAAATATTTGCTAACATTGCATTTGTAGCTGTCAACTAGAATCATGTGTATGTTGTCTTGATTTTTTAATTCTCAAAGAACTGACTACATTATGTTGGTGTAATTTTTTTATGAGTCTCGGACATAAGTGTAAAATCTATTAAGAAGTTACATCAGTGTTTCCTCTAAAATACTGTTTGACTTCTTTCAGCAAGACGACAAAATATAGCTGGTCAGATACAAAAGACTTTTTGGGGGTATTTTAAGATATTTTTGTGTAGAGAGATTACACTGAATTAACCATACTGCAAATTGGTGCTGCATTTTTGCTCAGTAATATAACAAAATAATTCAGCAGCTATTGTTTTGCAAAAAAAAAAAAAAAAAAAGTATATTGTTGTTTTTGCTGTTTATCTTTTCCCACATTCCCTTCCAATGTGAATTAAATATAAACTCAAAGGAATATTCTGATAAATTATACACCTTTACCTGAAATAAAGAGGGGATTTAAGGCAAAGATGTGAAATCCTCCCAAGATTCTTTCATTTTTGTAGAGAAGTGATTTGACCTGCTTTGATAAATTCCTAATGTAGTGTGGAAATGGATTTACTAGACATATAGTGTATCATCTGGTTACCTGTCAAGGAACACAAGATACACGGGGAATCCTATTCAATGTCGATTTTGAAATCCCACTGAAACTAAATGCCTGTTAGACGAAAAGGTCAAATAAATGAGGAGTGCCAACAGGATTTCAGCTATTTCATCACTATCAGCACTCATCATTTAGAGAGAGTGTGTGTGATTGTGTGTGTGTATTGCTGATTGTATTGCAAATAATCTTGTTCATGGAGTGAATAGTTTTGCAGGGTACAAAGCCTTTAGACTCTAAGTTGCCAGTTCAAACACAGCCTGGATCAACAGTAGCCAAAAGTCATTTGCCACCTGATGGTTCTTCGGTGGTATACATGAAATAACAATGGGCTACTTGTCTTCCCAATGCACAGGTGGAGCGTATCAGCCAAGTGCTAAGGAGATCTCTTTTGAATCAATAAATGGAATCCTCTCTCCAGACTGCAGAGCAGCAGAGTGGTTCCATGTTTACCACTACAGCCTATGGGTTGCAGTATCCCATTTCTATTGTGCCTCCTCTTCCTTGGCACAGGCCCACCTGTCCCATACAACGTGCTCTGGATGTTGCCACAGATCTGTATTGCACAGCTTGTAGGAGAGGCAGACTTCTGCATGACCTGCCCACATTCTGCTCCCACCTCTTGTGCAATAGAACCACATGGTTCCATTGGCTTCAGGGCCTTCTCTGGCAGGGAGAAGAGGGGAAGGATGGTCCAGTAGGATAGGAGACCCATGTTCCATTTCCTGCTCAGCTAGAGACTTCCTGTGTGACTTTGGGCAAGTCACTTTCTCCCCCTCTGTGCCTCAGTTCCCCATTGGTAAAATGGAGCTAATAGCACTTCCCTATCTCACAGTGGCATTGTGAGGATAAATACATTAAAGATTGTTAGGCGCTCAGGTACTATGGTAATGGTGGCCATATATACACTATAAATAAATAGGCAGAGTTTACCTCATCTGCATAAACTCTGAATTTGTACAGTATAGTTGTAATCTAAAGATGACAAAGAACTTTACAGACATTAATTTAGATTCATAATACCGTTGTGAGTCTGGGATCTTATGAGTTCATGCACATATTTGTCACTGTTACATTCTGTATGAAGTATGCTACATGGCTTCTACATTAAGGTTTGTGTTAGAATTGTTCATATCACCTTAGCATGTGATTTCCATATTTTTTTTTAACAATCAGACTTCTTTAATGGTTATGTTTATTCCTACATCTTCTCTTGAACTACAATTAGAAACATTAACTCCATTTAACGCACTTTAAATATTTAACAGTGGGATTTTCAAAAGAGCTTAGCATTAGCGTAACTCTGCTCCCACTGAAGTAAAAGGTAAAACTCCCATTGACTTCAATGGGAACAGTGTTAGACCAAGGCTGAGCAAATTTGAAAATCTCACTCTAAATGGATGCAGTTCCATACAGTATTTTTGTCATACCAAATGGGTCCAATTTAGTGACCGATGGATGTTATATAGCTGCACAAATATACAACGTGAAAGCTAAGGCAAATGGTACAGCTAATGAAACTTCAACGCAAAAGATCAAATTCAGAAGGTGTGTAAATAGGTGCAACTTTACTGAAGTTGTGCATACATTTCACCAGCTCTAAATTTGACCAGGAGATGTTATTAAACTCCAGTTTAAAAACATATCACTGTCAAAGATAACAAGAGCCATTTCGGACCAAATGGGGAACAGCAAAGTATCCACAAGAGAATATATCCTCTAGCAAAACTTTGGGAAATTATTTATTTATTTCAAGGACTGACTTGAGTCCTTAAGAGTCTCTTAATATTAATGTTCCCTGGGAACTGTCCTCACCTTACCCACACAAGAAAAATGAAACATGGCAAAATTAGGGTGTATTTGGTTCTCAGTCCCCAACTCAAAACTCCCACGTGGAGTGTTAATGAATTTAAACAGGCTGCTTAATGTGACCATTTAAATTGTTAAGCTTTTCCCAACATGGCTGATTTCCTAGTCAACATCTCAATATATGGCACAGGTGAATATGGCAGGGCCGCTGAGAGCGTGTTCGGGCCCCAGTGAAATTTTTTTTTTCGGGCCCCCCAGCAAGGGCGGACCAGCTAAACAGGGCCGACGAGATACGGGGGAAGCCGGGCCCCCTTCTGGACTGCCGGGCCCCGGTAATTTGTACCGGCTTCCCCCCCACTCTAGTTGGCCCTGCATATATGTGGACTATTATTGGCCTTTTTGTGCTATACCCAGGGTGGGCTATAGGAAGTGACCAGTTGGAATGCTACATTTTTGGGAGCCCTCTGCACAATTGCTATTCAGCCAGGTTACGGTACAGGACAGGGAGGTAACCTATTACTCTTTGCCCAACTCTGACAATAGGATTGATATAAAAACAATGTTTCACTTGATCCCCTGTCATACAAGGTTACTGACAGATGAGACAACTGCCTAGCAGTCTCTCCTTCAAGCAGTGCAAGTCTCTACCTCCAGTAGTGGGGCAAGGCAGGAAGGCAGCAGTCTGTCACAGTTCTGAAAAATGAAGACAGGGTAGGCAGCTTTCTGTCCTCTCTCTCTATCTGGCAGCTTGGGGCCCCCACAAAGCATAATGCTGGTCTAAATCCAGTCCCAGTAGATGAGATCCCATATATAAAAACACCAGCAAAACTGGTGCTAATTGACCAACTTGTTAGCAGTCTCAGCAGAGGTGTCAAGGACTGAATAAGCCACAAAGACTGAAATATCATTCCTCTCCCTTAAGATGTGTTGTCAGAGCCACGTGGGAACCCTATAGTGCTGCTGCCTGCACTGTATCTGCTCTGTGAATGTCAGTATCTGGAACGGACACTCCAATATCTTGCACAAGCAGTAAATGATGGGCAGATTCCAATACTATTATTAACTTTAAGTAGCACCTTACTCCAGGAGTAATCCCATTGACTTCAATGGGACCAGTCAGGGAGAAAAGTTCTATTCATTGTGACTATGAGTATAAAAAGCTATCCCTTCCCATCTATATTGTCACTGTGTCCCTACACTTGAAAGATATTTATTCCATCAGATACAGCATAGGAAACACAGTTTAAAAACCCACAGTTCAACTTAAGATTCAGAACTTTATATGTAATAGTGAGAGCCCCAGCACTTATCAATGCTAAAAGAAAAAAATCTGTAGCAGGGGGAAATAACACAGATTAAAGCCCATCTGCTTTTCAGGCTTGATTTATGAACCTTTGTGCTTCGGAGCAGTGCCACTGGCACTTACTTAACCATGCCTAATGTAAGAAATCAAATCATTTGTACACATGAATGAGATGGGAATTTACAATGATGTTTGGCTACATGCAAATATACACTTCACTAGCCTCTCTCTTGCATTTATTTCCTGGGGGGAGGGGAGGAGAAACACATTAATGCACAGCTATTCTATTCTGCAGCTTTCACTTTTACCTTTAAAGAGCTTGAGTTGATGGCATAAGTATCGAGTTAAATGAGGGGAAAAAGTAAACAGTACTGGTCATTATGATTCCAAAACAATCTATGGGAGGCTAAAACCCTGTCTTGCACCTTCTTTTCTGGATGCAGAGCTGATTGGGAAATTTTTGCTGAAATGATTTCTCATCAAGAAGGGTTTTCAGATGCAAGATGGAATTTCGGGTCAAAACCACAGAGAGCACACCCCAGAACAGCTCTGTGCCTAGCACAATCATCTGGGATGAGAGAGACAGATTCAAGGTTTCAGGGTGACCAATGGGTTATTGAATATCACAGGGTCTCCCTCGCTCTTTTTTGTTCCCCATGAACATTTTCAAAAGGTCTCTTTTTTGTCCCAGTGCAGGACAAAGTCATTTCAAAACCTTGGTGGGTAGCGGTGCCTCTTCCATGAAGTTCCTCATTTGAGGAGTGCTCAACAATCCCTCAGCTGTGGGCTCATTTTCAGCCCTCTTCCTATTCAGCATATCCTGCTAAGGGGATTTGGAGGCAATATGGACTGCAATGTCACCAATACAACAACATCAACCAGTACCACCCACCTCTTTATCTCCTTCAACTGGGAGGAACTGCAGCCTCACCCTCAAAGAACACTTGTCCTTAAATTACGAAGGTAGAGAATTCCAGAGACTGACTGGACTCCTATACAGCGGTGGTTCCCAGAAACATCTTCTTTCTTTTTCACCTAGCCAAAAGCCTATTACAATGAGACTCTATGACAGTGAACCATAGTCTCAATTACTACACGAATAAAACACACTTCAGGGAGCTGAAACTAGAGCCCCAAACCAACTGCTCTAAGAGCAGAGCACTCTACCGCTTGAGCCAAGAGTAGAACTTCTTCCCCTAGGACGAGTAGCAGATCCCATGTCTTCTCTGTAGGCCAGACACTAGAGGGCAACACTATTTGTCCACATAGATAAGAGCAATATGTTACCCTGTACATTTACTTAGAAGAATTGGCAAAGATGACTTCTCCTTCCATGGTGGAAGTGTGCCCACCTATTACCAAAATAGTCTGCAATCTTGGTTCTTACAACACTTCCTTGTTGCTCCTAGATGTCTTGACTGCAGCTGTATCCCTGGAAGACTCTCTCTCTCTCTCTCTCTCTCTCTCTCTCTCTCTCACTTTTGACTAGCAGAGCAATTGCAGCGATTCCACTGAACCATGGTAACCCAGGCCTCTGTCACTTCTTGGTTGCACTATTGGAACATATGTTATATGGGATTAACCATCAAGGCCACCAGGAAATTCCATCTGGTGTTGCAAATGGCTGCCGGTCCTTCACAAAGGGTAGAGAAATGAGTGACATATCACACTGGTAGTCCATACTTTGCACTGGCCAATGAATTTTTGAGAGAAATCCAGAACAAAATGTTGGTCACTATCTAAAAAAAAAATATCTCTAAACCAACTTGTTGTTATGGCTATAGGATATGACCCTATGTATGTTTCTTAGTGAAACTTGGCCATCTGTGCTTCATGCAGTAAATGGCAATCCCTCTCCAAAAAAACACAGCTGCTTATCTGTTTTGTGCATTCATAGAATCATAAAAATCAGAAATGGAAAAGATCTATTGACTTTGTCAGGCCATTCAGTCCATTCTCTTGATATTGCAGGATTTTTCCTGCAGAACATTCTCCACTTCTTTATAAAGTAAAATTTCAAAGTATCAAAAAGATGCAGCCTCCACTATTCCCCTTAAATAGAATTTCTAGCAATTCAGGAGGATTAGTCAAACTTTGTTGTAATGTTCTAAGACATTACCAAAACAGTAAACCCATCAAAGTCACTGAAATATATAAAGGATACATATATAAATACATATATAAATGTATTTTAGGAGAAAGGAAGGATGACCTTGGTGTTGAAGTACTGGCCTGGGATCCAGGTGACCTGAGTTACATTCCTAGCTGCCTGTGTTACCTGCAACTGGTGGAAGCGCCTTCACTTGGGACAATAAAGTAACAATTCTGGGGATGGGCTAGCTGATTTGATAGTCTCTACTGTCTATGATTCTTTTTTACCTGGATTACATACAGACTGAGTCATTGAATTATTCATCTACTTTTTCCTATGTTTAGGGAATTCTCTGCTTACATTATATTACAGTGCATACAGCACTCAATGGCACTTCTCCCATCTTCTGGTGGTGGGAAATGACACCTTTTGTGGATCTCCTGCTCTGCTGAGGTTTGTGAGTGAGCAGCTAGGATATATTCACTCTGGAGAAGGAGGGTTGTATGCACCCCTACAGAGCTCTCATCCCCTCCACACCAAACATAAAAGATATGCCATAGAAAGAGGTTTATGATAAAACAGCCTCATTTAAAACATTACCGAGCATGAGTAGCCAACCAGAACACCTTCAGGCAGCATCAGGAGATACAAGTTTAAATACCTTGAAGCCAATGAGCTGAAAATCCTTTATCCAGTGGCCGCAAAACATATCAACTCAGGCACATATATTGTCTAAAGTATACATTAAACAAGTGTGCTAAGTAGCCACATCCAGAAGGAGAAGTGTCGACTTGGCAGAATTCAGGCAGAATGTGAGAGATTATGGATGAAGTACTTTGTGAAGTGTAAGAATCAATGAGTTCAGCAGTTAATGTTCTGAAGACATCATGAAAAAAAAAGGTTTGATTTGCAAGCAGGAGGGGGAGATTTAAAAAAACCAAGAACCCTGATAACTTGATCTAGAAGGAAACTCATTAGGAATTATATACTCTGATATATTGAACCTGGGGAATCAAACATTCTGTACTGAAAATGTGACTAGCAGATAAAGTGCTAGTGAGGCCCTGTCCTAACTGTGGAAGAATTAAAACAAGGCTTGTTAAAGAGGAATGAATGGAGGAAGAGAATGAACAGCAGAAGAATAAAAGCCGAGAGAGAATGGTGAGAAGGTATGAAACATATTGGATGGGGGAGGGAGGGATTGTGGAACACGGCGAGGTGATAAAAGGGTTATCCTACATGCTGTGAAGGCAAAAAGTGATCTGAGAGAAGGAAGCTAATGAGTAGTGTAGATCACACAGTATAAGATAAATGGAGGTGTGATAATATAGGCAGCCAGGGCACCATTCACATAAAGAGGGGATAGCAATATGCAACTGGGAAAGGAAACTATAAAAATCTGAAGATAAATCTGATACTAAACAAGCACCAATATACCCAACTGGAAGGAAAAATAAATTGTGTGAGCATAGATTTGAAATAACTTCTTAGAGATGTTACATAGAAACCAAATTGCTGTGTAAATAATGCAATGGACCAAATTCAATGCTGGTTAAAAAGGCATAACCTTCTATTGAACTTGATGGAAGTTGTGCTTGCTTATGGTGGGACTGAAATTGAGCCAGATATTTCTTTGCAAAAGGCCAGAGTCTGCCCCCAGCTACACCAACGTCAATCCAGAGTCAATATGGTTTAATCTAGATTTAGACTTTTGTGGTCGAAAGCAGAATTTGGCCCCAGATGAATTACATTCTAATTGTGCAGTTGGTTACCATTGTTGGTAGCCCTGGCTGGAATTTGGTTTGAATGATAATTCACGGCAGCAGCTCTGTTACATAGGAATCTTCCTGCACCTGCCATCCAAAATGGCTACCGTCCCCAGATTCGGGTGTGCAAATGCTGAGTGCCATTCGGACCGGAGGGGGGTGAACTAGAACCAACCCAAACCATCACCAAAAACCTTGAATCAAATTTATATTTTAAGTTTGGGTAACTATTTTGTTCCGTTATTTTTTATTTCCCCTGCAAAACGGACCATAACTGGAGCAGTTTATTTAGCGTGCCCTCACCCAGAATTTCAGAGATAAAATGGGACGAAATCTAAGTATCCTCAGCTCCCACTGAATGTCTCAATGTCACAGGAAATCCCCATTGACCTCACCTCCAAGGAAGGTCTCAGCACCTCACAGGATTGGGCCCATTAATACCTTTGTGAGGTACAGTAGTATTAATGTCCTCTTTTGCAGGACGGGGGAGCCAAGACACACAGGTGAAATGGCTGTCCTTGAAGTGATTCTCCACGTTGAGTAAAGCAGAATTTAGAATTCAGGCATTGCTAACCCTGAACTCAATGCACTAAGTCAAGATACCTCACCGAAGGCAATAGTGAAAGAGCAACGGCACCAGTCAGAGATTCAGTGATGTAAAGATTCAGATAGGTAAATATTTGGGAATGGGATTTTCAAAAGTACTCATCATTGGCCTAACTCTGTTCCCAATAAAGTCAGTGATAAAAACGTTCCCATTGATATCATGGTCAACCTCCTACTGACTTCAGTGGAAGCCGAGTTAGGCCAGCACTGAAGCTTTTTGAAAACTCCACTCCAGCTGAACCCTGTTTGAAACTCTAGTTCATCGAAAACTCAGCCAGAAATCTCCTGCTAATAGATACATAGTTTCTGGTACTGTTTCCGATTGCACCATACCAGAAGGATAGCCTTTCCCACTTAGCTCAGCACTTCCCATACAGAATGAGAAAGTGAATGTCATGTTAAAAAAAATGATCCAGATATTTTCAACCATAAATTCACTTGAGGTTCAGTCCAACGTTTGGGCAAAAACTGAGGTCTGTTCTTTTTCTACCTGAGTCATCCTTACCTATCTGCTCTGATACAATGGACCAAATTAATCCCTTGTGAAACACCACTTAAATCAAGGGAGTTATACTACAATGAATCTGCCCCCACAGCAGTTATGTCCTTCAGTAAGGCCTCACTCACTCCAGTTCCTTTGCCATCCAGATCACTATTTTAGCTCTTGTGAGGCTGCCATTCATTTGCATGAGTATGGTTTCTGGCATATAGGAAAATATAATATGAGGTAGATTTTTCCCTGAAGGAAACAGTGATCTGGATGACAACTCAGAATGTTTGCAATGAAAACAAATATTGCTTTGAGATGGACTAACTGATGCTGAAGAAAAGGCTTCTGTTACTATTATTTGTACTACAGGAGCCTCTAGAGGATTAAGGTCCCACTGCAGCAGGCCCTTCACAAACAGATAATAAGAGATGGTCCGTGTGCTAAAGAGTGTCAGAGCCAAATAGAGAAGGTAGATGAGTTGGAAAGGAAACAGATGAAGTGACTTGCCCAAGGGCATACAGAAGGTCAGTGGCAGGAATTGCATCCAAGTTTCCTGAGCCCTGGTCCAGTGCCCTATCTACTGAACCATGGTGCTTTCTCTATGGCCATTATCTTGACCCTTGTATATTACAGTGGGGAGGATAGAGAGCTGGGGATACAGAAGCTTTTGCAATAATGAGCGCACTCAGATTGCACCTTCTAGATTCAATTGAAAACACGTTTGCAGATTACACGGATACATTCAGTTAGCACTTCCTAAATGGAGATTTTGCACAAGCCAGTACAGTTTTTTTAAATTAATTATTATACTGAGTAGTGAATAATATATTCTTCAGCCCTACATAGACCCTTTCTGTTGGACATGGCTCAAGGCTATTGTGTGGCTATGTACGTGTGGCTATGTGTCACGGAGTCATCGGTTTTTAGGCCAGAAGAGATCACTAGGGCACCTAATCTGACTTCCTGCATGCCACAGGCCATTAAACCCCACCCTATTACCCCTGTATTGAACCCAAAAACTTACACTAGACTAAAGTATTACAACCCCCGTGTGCATGTGCGTGCTTGTATATTTCAGCGTTCCTTATTTTACTAAGCAATATTTTTAATATATGACAATCTCAGCTGTAGGTCCGTGCTGGATAATGCACAGAAATTTCCATTTAATCAGATTTTGCTTACCAAAACTGTGTAAATCCCACCAACAGCTTAATACAATATTCAGTCTTCAGGGTCACAAATGAGTCCTGGGCACTGGTGGACAATTAGACTAACATATGGCTCCCTCACTACATTTCAAATTATGTTTTTGGAGCTATTCTAGTAGAAGATGTGAAAGTCAGATTGATCTTCAACTTCAGAGCCATAAAAATTTAAAGGTAGAGAAACTTCAATATATGAAAAAAAGGGGAATGAAAGACTTTGAGTAGACTCAAAGCAACTGTATGGATCTTTGACATGAGACCTAAAGGCTACAGGAGTTGTATTGATGGCTATCCTCCTCCATTTTTGACTATAGATTGTTTTTCTTTGCTTTTTTTATTGGAAATGGGAAATATTTGTCTACTCTTACTATATATACCAGTATGTGTCAGACAAGGCAGAAGAGCTAAAATGATAATGACCTTGAAGGCAGAATTTCAATTTACAGGTAGCTCCTTTCCAGTTTAATGACTTTTATAGAAAGCACAGACAATAGGATTTAATCATTCAGCACTGTTGCCCACATAAAAGTGAAGGCAACGTCTAAAGCAGCTCGCTCCATAATGAACCGGCAGAAAAGAATTTGTATGCAAAAGGAGATGGGGAAGCTGATGTAGAGCTGCAAAGTCAGAAGTCTTTTACTCTCCAGAGGTAAATTCATAAAGATTGCCCTTCAGTAAACAGAGTGGTAAAGTGCTCTAACTCTGCCAACTTTTCGCATTTGTGCTGTGAATGACAGAAACTGATGAGATGTATTTGGTAATTAGGGATGCAATTTAAATTTTAGTAGGTTTATGAGCATTTGATGTTAAATGATCTAAACATTGGCAATGGCATGTCCTTCTGTGCGGTAATGTCTTGAGCTAGAAGGCATCCAAATCACCCACCATTCATGTGCCACCTGGCCATATTTTAAAGATGTTATATAGGCTCCCTCCACTACTGAAAGTCAAATGCTTTGCAGGAGCCTGGAGACTGCAAAAGATATAGTAGGCGGGAAAAAATGATCCATATTTACTAAGCTGTTTCTGTTTATCATAGCCAGGGCCAATTTGTTCATGCAATGTTCTCAGCAGAGTCCAACTGTTTAAAATATGAGACAGGATTTGCAAACCCAAAATAAATCACGTCTGAATTTCTGTATGGAATTTCCCATATTTGCTGCCTATAACTTCCCATCAACATTTCAATGATGAGCAAGATGAAACAGATGCATAGGAAGAGGATTCCAAATAAACCAAACAGAGTCCAATGGATGAATTCAGATTTGCATATGGTACCTGTGAGTGGTAAGAATAGCATGAGGCACTCTTAACCTTCTAACCAGCACTGTTTTTTAACTCATGTCTGTGTGAATGCTGCATTCCCCCTCCGCCTCTCCAGTTTATATACATAATTAAATGCATTAATGCTATTATTACAAAATCCTTGGGACGATATTGGCTAACTAAAAAAAAAAAAAAAAAAAGACCTGCCACACTAGGCCTCACACTAATAAAATATAACTGTTGCCTTTTTCTAAAGGCAAAGAAAAGACTAACATATGGCTCGGACACTACAGGGAGAGCTAAAAGGAGGAACTAGGCTGAGGAACATCCATGCACATGAGGAATTCATTGAGAGTATTCATATGGACACATCCAAGGCTGAGGAAATTATCCTGCTAGAGAGGACTGCTGTCACACCCCCGGGGGTGGATGATATGGCTCTGTCACAGGGAGGACACTGGCTGCTGGCTACTTCTAGCAGCAAGCAGTGTTTCACCTCTACTCCCAAACCACCCACCATAGTGAGAAAGAACCATTATGCTGCCCTGATAATGAGCAATGAGAAATCACCCCCACAGATGGAGAGGAGAAGCCACATACTCCCAAGGCTGGGAGGAACACAGCCACCACTCCCAGGAGGAAACATAGGGTAGTGGTGGTTGGTGACTCTCTTCTGAGGGGGACAGAGGCACCCATCTGTCGACGTGACATGGGATCCCAGGAAGTATGCTGCCTGCTAGAGGCCCGTATCTGAGACCTTATGGAGGGATTGTTGAGGATCATTCAGCCCTCTGACTACTACCCCATGCTACACATCCATTTGGGCACTAATGATACTGCAAGGTATGACCCTGAGCAAATCAGAAGTGATTACAGGACTCTGTGAGTAAGGGTGAAGGAGCTGGGGGCGCAGGTGGTATTCTCTTCGGTCCTTCTGGTCAAAGATAAGGGCCCATACAGAGAAAGATGCATCCTGGAGGTGAATGATGGGCTCTGAAGATGGTGTTGTTAGGAGAGCTTCGGGATCCTTGACCATGGGATGTTGTTCTGGGGAAAAGGATTGCTAAGAGGAGATGTGATCCACCTATCAAGGAAGGGGAAGGGCAGTAGACAAAAGCCCACAGGTAAGTCAAAAACATGGAGGCCTGGGAGAAGGGTCGGAATCTGGGGGGAGCATGGGCCATTGTAGCAGGGATAAGGGAGAGACAAGAGAGAACACGGGGGGCGGGGCGAAGGTGGATCAAATCAGTTCTTAGATGTCTCTATACCAATGTGAGACGTATGGGGGAAAAGCAGTAAAACCTAAACATGCTAATTAATAAACACAACTATGATATAGTTGGCATCACAGAGATATGGTGGGATAATACACACAACTGGAATATTGGTATAGAAGAGTACAGCTTGCTCAGGAAGGACAGACAGGGAAAAAGGGAGGAGGTGTGGCCTTATATATCAAAAATGTATACACTTGTACTGAGGTTGAGATGGAAATAGGAGATAGACTTGTTGAAAGGGTCTGGGTAAGGATAAAAGTGTTTTTTTTTTTTAAAAAAAGGTGATGTCATGGTAGGAGTCTACTACAGATCACCTAGCCAGGAAGAACTAACAAAATCATCCAAAGCACAGGACTTGGTGGTGATGTGGGACTTCAACTACCCAGACATCTGTTGGGAAAATAACACAGCAGGGCACAGGTATCCAACACGTTCTTGAATATATTGGGGCCATTATTTCAGAAGGTGGAAAAGTCACTAAGGGAGAGGCTGTTCTAGATTTGATTTTGACAAATAGGGAGGAACTAGTTTAGAATTTGAGAGCAGAAGGCACGTTGGGTGAAAGTGATCATGAAATGATTGAGTTCATGATTCTAAGGAATGGTAGGAAAGTAAACAACACAATGGATTTCAAGAAGGCAGACTTTAGCAAACTCAGGTAATTGGTAGGTAAGATCCCATGGGAAGCAAGTCTAAGGGCGGAAACAGTTCAAGAGTTGGAAGTTTTTCATAGAGACATTATTAAGGGTGTGACAGCGTACCCCATAAGGCTTTATGGGGTGTGTGTGCTTATAAATGTATGTATGATATAACTGGAATAGCGTTTTGCTACATATGCCATGTAACATATCTATGTAACGGTTATGATCTACTGGTTATGTTCATCCTAGTTGTATGCCGGCACCATTTGTGTGTTCAAAGTTATGTATACTTGCTTGATTTATAAGTAAGCTTTGTGAGGCATTTGGTCAGCTTCTTTAGGAAGGAATTCTCACGGTTAAGTACCGATCAGGACGCATTTGGGGAGGAATGCATCTTGGGCTGCTCCGATCTACATAAGAAGTCTTCCTGGAGACATGCAAGATACCATGTGGACAATGGCTTCTGCCTGTAAAGACTGAGTCATGCATGGGCCTGTGACTTGCCCAGGTGACTCCAGAACTCCATCTTGGAGCTGGACTTTGCATAGGAGTGAGGAGGGGGGTCTCCACCCACAAGAGAAAGTCTATTTAAACCTGAGGGAGACCCGTCCATTTTGTCTTCAGCTGGCTAAAGAAGGAGCCTCTCCACCCCCCAGGATACTTGACGGAAACTGGAACGAAGGACAGTAACTACAGGGGGTGTGAGTGATTGCTGGACCCAGGCTAAAAGGAGATTAGCCTGTGAAAGGGAACATTCTGGAACTGGTGAGGATTTTATCAGTATTTGGTTTGATTAGACATAGATTTGCGCATTTTATTTTATTTTGCTTGGGGACTTACTTTGTTCTGTCTGTTACTACTTGGAACCACTTAAATCCTACTTTCTGTATTTAATAAAATCACTTTCTACTTATTAATTAACTCAGAGTATGTATTAATACCTGGGGGAGCAAACAACTGTGCATATCTCTCTATCAGTGTTATAGAGGGCGAACAATTTATGAGTTTACTCTGCATAAGCTTTATACATGGTAAAACGGATTTATTTGGGTTTAGACCCCATTGGGAGTTGGGCATCTGAGTGCTAAAGACAAGCACACTTCTGTGAGCTGTTTTCAGGTAAACCTGCAGCTTTGGGGCAGGTAATTCAGACCCTGGGTCTGTGTTGGAGCAGACGGGTGTATCTGGCTTCAGCAAGACAGGGTGCTGGAGTCTTGAGCTGGCAGGGAAAACAGGAATAGAAATAGTCTTTGCACAATGGGCGGCAGCTCCCAAGGGGGTTTCTGTGATCCAACCCGTCACAAAGGGCACAAAAGCAAACTATCCCACTACATAGGAAAGATAGGAAGCATGGCAAGAGACCACACTGGCTTCACCAGGAGATCTTTAAAGACCTGAAACCCAAGAGAGAGTCCTACAGAAAGTGGAAGCTAGGTCAAATTACAAGGGATGAATATAAACAATAACATAAGTATGTAGGGACGGAATTAGAAAGGCCAAGGCATAAAATGAGATTAAACTAGCTAGAGACAGGGTAAAAAGAAAACATTCTACAAATACATTAGAAGCAAGAGGAAGACCAAGGACATGGTAGGCCTATTACTCAATGTGGGAAGCGGGGAGAAGAATAACAAAAAACGTGGAAATGGCAGAAGTGTTAAATGACTTTTCACCAAAAAGTTTAGTAGTAATTGGAAATCTAAGTTTGAATGCCAGTGAAAATGACATAGGATCAGAGGCTAAAATAGAGAAAGAACAAGTTAAAAATTAGACAAGTTAGATGTCTTCAAGTCACCAGGGCCTGATGAAATTCATCCTAGAATAATCAAGGAGACATCTCAGCCATTAGCGATTATCTTTGAAAAGTCATGAAAGACTGGTGAGATTCCAGTGGACTGGAAAAGGGAAAATATAGTGCCAATCTATAAAAAGGGAAATAAGGACAACAGAGGGAATTACAAACCAGTCAGCTTAACTTCTGTACCTGGAAAGATAATGGAGCAAATAATTAAGCAATCAATTTGCAAACATCTACAAGATAATAAGGTGATAAATAACAGTGAAAATGGATTTGTCAAGAAGAAATCATGTCAAACCAACCTAATAGCTTTCTTTGACTGGGTAACAAGCCTTGTGGATGTGGGGCGAGGGGGAGTGGTAGATGTGATATATCTTGACTTTAGTAAGGCTTTTGATACTGTCTTGCATGACCTTCTCATAAACAAACTAGGGAAATGCAACCTAGATAGATAGAGCTACTATAAGGTGGGTGCATAACTGGTTGGAAACCCATTCCCAGAGCAGAGTGATCAGTGGTTCACAATCAAGCTGGAAGGGCATATTAAGTGGGGTCCCGCAGGGATCATTTCTGAGTCTAGTTCTGTTCAATATCTTCATCAATGATTTAGATAATGGCAAAGAGAGTACACTCAAAGTTTTCAGACAATACCAAGCTTGGAGAGATTGCAAGTGCTTTGGAGGATAGGATCATAATTCAAAATGATCTGGACAAACTGGAGAAATGGTCTGAAGTAAATAGGATGAAATTCAATAAGGACAAATGCAAAGTACTCCACTTAGGAAGGAATAATCAGTGGGAAGTGACTGCCTAAGAAGGAGTACCACAGAAAGGGACCTAGTGATCCCAAGCTAAGTATAAGTCAACAGTGTAACACTGTTGCAAAAAAAGAAACATCATTCTGGGATGTATTAGCAGGAGTGTTGTAAGCAAAATACGAGAATTCTTCTGCTCTAATTCACACTGATTTGGCCTCAACTAGAGTATTGTGCTCAGTTATGGGTGCCACTTTTCAGAAAAGATGTAGACAAATTGGAAAAAGTCCAGAGAAGAGCAACCAAAATTATTAAAGGTCTAGAAAACATGACCTCTGAGGGAAGATTGAAAAAATGGGTTTGTTTAGTGTGGAGAAGAGAAGACAGAGAGGAAACGCTGCTAGAGGGCTTTCCCTTCACCCTCTCCTCTGGTTCTTGTCATGCAGACAGAAAGCAGAAGACCAGAAGTCTGAAGTGCAGGCAATGGGATGTTTATTGGGGTTAGTTCCAATAGCTCTACATGCCAGCAGAGTCTGTTCCCCAGTGTTCTGTTCCCAGCTCTGATGTCACAGAGCGTTTACCCCGTGTCCCCCTTCCCAGCTCTGACATCCCAGAGCCTTTATTCCATGTCCCCCTTCCCAGCTCTGATGGCGCAGAGCCTTGCCTATGTTCCCCATTCTCATTTCCCAGTCCCTATTCCCCCCTTCTCTTTCTTAGCAGGCTCAAATATACTGCAGTGCATGCCCACAGTCCCACCCCTTACAAGCAGCGGCGTATTATCGCCTAGGCCGACAAGGCCTAGGCCTAGGGCAGCAAATTTGCAGGGGCGGCAAACTTGAGCATCCCAGGAGAAGTTCCCCTGCTCCAGCTGCCTCCTCCGCGAGCGCGCCGCCGCTTCCTGTTTCTCTCCCCTCCCTCCCAGCGCTTGCGCTGCGAAACAGCTGTTTCGCTGGGCAGGGAGGGAGGGGAGAGAAACAGGAAGCGGTGGCGCGCTCGCGGAGGAGGCAGCTGGAGCAGGGGAACTTCTCCGCCACTGTTTCGCTGGTCAGAGAGGGAGGGGGGAGGAGGGGGAACGCAATGTGCTGGGGAAGAGGCGGGGCTGGGGCGGGGATTTGGGGGAAGGGATCCAATAGGGGCACGGAGGGGGCGGAGTTAGGGCGGGACTTTGGGGGAAGGGGTGGAGTCGGGGCGGGGCCAGGGGCGGCAATTATTTCCGGGCCTAGGGGCGGCAAAATTATTAATCCGCCCCTGCTTACAAGTTAGGGTCATGTTCCATTTTGGGTCTGGGGTCTTCATCCCACCCCTTCTGTACCCCATGGGGTAAGGAGTGAGGTTGTGCTGCGATCAGGGACGGGTATTTCTTTGGTCTTTTACTGTTTTATACCTCCCCCCCAGCTCCTCTGCCCCTCCCAACTGGTTGCTTGACTTTGCCTTGAGATAGGCCTTGAGGCACTGTTAAAGTGTGATCTGGAGTAACACTAACTGCTCTTATCTGTTCCCATTGTACTAACAAATCCAGCTGAGGAGGCAGAAGCAACATCACAGTGTCTTTGTCCCTTGTTTACACATTTTAGTATAAGAGTATCAAAAAGTCAAACCCAAAATTCTATCCCAGGCTAACAAACAGACCTATATACTCACAAACACGATAAGCGTTTTCAAGTACATAAAAGGTTGTTACAAGGAGGAGGGAGAATTTTTTTTCTTCTTAACCTCTGAGGATAAGACTAGAAGCAATGGGCTTAAATTGCAGCAAGGGCAATTTAGGTTGGAGAGTAGGAAAAACTTCCTAACTGTCAGGGTGGTTAAGCACTGGTATAAATTGCCTAGGGAGGTGGTGGAATCTCCATCACTGGAGATTTTTAAGAGCAGGTTAGACAAACACCTGTCACGGATGGTCTAGATAATACTTAGTCCTGCCATAATTGCAGGGGACTGTGCTATTTTGATATTATCCAAGAGCTTAAGATCTTAGATGATGCTAATTTACCTGGGTTTGAGGCTGTCCTGTAGATGACATTTCTTGCAAAGCACTGACAAACATGGCAGAGCTATGCTCACCCTGAAAAACAAGTGCTGGGAATTGTTTTTGGTTAGATGTGCTTTCATTAATTTCTCTATGGGCAACGTAGAAGCGGGCCATAAACCATTGGAACCGATATTAACCAATGTGCATAATACCACCTATATGTTTGAAAGTGATCATGATATTGTAAGTAAAAAACCTATGGCACACATGTTTTAAGGGAGTTGGGGGGAAAAAACAATTTGAAGTCCTACCCAATTCCCAAGACAACTTTGGAGAAGCTAAAACAAGAGACAAAAAATGACCCAACTTTACAAGACCCTCATAGGTTCTAGGCAGAAAGCTGACAGGACAATCCCAGGAACCACTAGACATGAAATGTACTGAAACTATTGGGATAAAATTGCTGCATCTGATGGGATTCTGTGCAAAGGATAGCAAGTTGTAATTGCACAGCATAAGGCTGGAAATGCTAAGCATATGCCAAAGTGTTCATCTGAATGATATTGTAAGACCAGAGCCTGAGCTGTACAAATTATGGCAAGCCAAGGATGCTGCCGTTGGACACACGTCATCCAAGTGTGAAATGGACAATAAATACAGGAAGCAGAAGGCAAAACTACTACTGAAACCACAGAAAATTCCTGATCATCCTTGGCCCCTGGCAGGCACTGTTCCATAAATTTATGAATGGATTCATGTGATAAGGTTGCTTGCAACAGTAGGGACTGGATTCAAGTCCTATATTCTTATTTAAATTAAACAGGGAAGATTGCCTCTATTAGTTACTTTATTGATCTTCTTTTTTTTTTCTTCAAAATTGTGATACTATATATGCACACATGTGATATAACACATACACACCCCTATATGGTGCAATATAGAACATAAGAACATAAGAACGGCCATACCGGGTCAGACCAAAGGTCCATCTAGCCCAGTATCTGTCCACCGACAGTGGCCAATGCCAGGTGCCCCAGAGGGAGTGAACCTAACAGGCAATGATCAAGTGATCTCTCTCCTGCCATCCATCTCCATCCTCTGACGAACAGAGGCCAGGGACACCATTCTTACCCATCCTGGCTAATAGCCATTTATGGACTTTGCCACCATGAATTTATCCAGTCCCCTTTTAAACATTGTTATAGTCCTAGCCTTCACAACCTCCTCAGGTAAGGAGTTCCACAAGTTGACTGTGCGCTGCGTGAAGAAGAACTTCCTTTTATTTGTTTTAAACCTGCTGCCTATTAATTTCATTTGGTGACCCCTAGTTCTTGTNGGGTTCCAGACAGTTGTTGGCCTACGATTCATGAATAACTCATTTGGGCAGTACTTGTTGATGCATCAGCTCAAGAACNTATTTGGGTTCCAGACAGTTAATGGCCTACGATTCATGAATAACTCATTTGGGCAGTACTTGTTGATGCATCAGCTCAAGAACACCTTGTTGAGCTGCCGGTGTGCACAGTGAGTGGGACAGAGTGCCCTTACACCACTGCATGCTTTGATTCCAGATTCCCTGGCCATCAGTGTGTTTCTCTCAGTGGCATCAGAAGAACATTCTCAATTTGTTTGCTGAACTCTAAAATAAAATAGATTATGGTGCATGTGCATGAAAAATCACCAGCACCAACATTTGGACCCCAAAGCATGCCCTGCATATTCTCACAAGCCTTTAACAAATTCATGACTATCATGCATGAATTGTCAGGTACTGAAAGAATTTTGCAGTTCATACACACAAACACACTTCTTTGCCAGGCCTAAATAATTTAGAGATGGGGGCGGGAGGAAGCGCCTTACACACACTTTTCTAAAATCTGCCCAAAAGGCCAGATCACCTTGATTTTAGTTAAATATATGGAGCTTCCCCCCCTACCCCATCTCTAAATATTTAGGCCTGGCAAAGAAGAGGGGTGCACCTGCTTTCAGCAACCGTGCATCCACCCACTTCCCCATTCCCATATACACATTGCAAAATTCCATTTCCCTTGGTAACGTTTATGTTGAGTACCTGGAAGAGAATGTCATTTCCATGAGAGTTCAACATCTACCAGAACTATAATTTCTACTGTCAAGGGAGCCGGAGAGTACATGCTACATCAGAAATAAAATATAAGGTTAAAGATGATATTTCCTCAGGCTGTTCAAAAAACATAGAAAATGTATTAGGTACCTCTCCTATTCCCACAAGCTAAGGGAGGACTCATGACCAATTCATCATCTCATACCCTTATTTTCTGCTCCTAGCAGATCAGAGGGGAGATCAGTATCTTCTTCAAATACTGCATTAGGTTATGGCCACAATTTAATCAATGTCTCAGCTTACTGTATCTAACTGATCTTTAAACAACCTCCAGGACAGGTTGGTGTCCCATAAAAAGAGTATTGAATTGCTACACTAATAGAAATCCGACACATTGAGTATTCATGCAACATTCATATGGGAGAAAGAAAACTCCCCAAGGTTTCAATATATTTGTACATTTTAAAAAGTTAATTTTGTACTGGCAAAAGGTTCTAGATTGACAGCTCTGGAGGCTGAAGTCTTTTGTTTATTCACAGAACAGGTAGAACACAAACAGCTGTGTAGACATCTACATGGTTTGCTCCACCAAAAGTCAGAGAAGGTTACTGACATTTGAAAATGGGTAGGTACACTTGATATGCAAATATGGAATCACCCACAGTTTACAGGAGTAAGTAAAGCTCTTAATATATCTGATTTGAGCCAGGGAAGGAAAAAGTTGCCCTGTCTGTCCTAAGGAATTTATGCTGACCAATGTGCCTCAATCCTATTGATGAAAGTGTTGCTCAGAATAGACTATCAGCTGAGATTACCAATAGAAGTAGGATTGAATGACACCAGTGGTGTGGATTTTGTGCACACCTCTCCATTGGGTATCAACTGGAGACCATCACATTATTTCAGATAAGCTACTGAGAAGCCATCAAATGGTAATAACTTATGGTCACTATTGACCTAAGTTAGAGTTGAGCTTGAGGTGGGAAGTCCATTACCATCAATTACCATTCACTCTCTATTCCTCAGCAAAGATTTTTTTTTTATTTTAAATGCAAAGATACTTAGTGCCAAATTCTCCATCCCAACTAGCTGCGGAGAAAGGTCCTGAATGTAGCAAAACTTGTGTGGTTCCATCGCATGGAGAGGACTCAGACGATGCCAGCTTTTCCTGTGCCAAAGGAGCTGTGTTCTGGATGAGCTCCATCCCCTGTATCATGAAGAAGGGAGTTAGGTGGATGGGTTGAGGTTGAGGGTGATAAGACATGTAGACAGTAGATCTGCAACTACAAAACCCCACTGGCTAGTCCCCTTCCAAAGAGAGCGCAAAACAGCTGCAAGGGTTACAGTGGTCTTCAGACTACAGTAGCAGCTGTGAAGTGACTGTCCTGCTGAACTTCAGCCTGAGTGGAGGATTCTGTCCCCACTAAGTGCATTGGAAATTGCCTACACAGCCTGTTGATGCTGAGTTTGACCAGGAGAGAAAGAGACTGAAGTCAATGGGAGTTTTGATCTTAATGGGAACAGTATCAGGGGTTTGATCTATTTAAAAAAAAAATCCCCCCAAAAGTCTGGTCTGTACATTTCAAGTGACTTAGACCTCGTGGGGAGCGTTTCTTAGTGGTTAGGGCTTCGGCCCTTCGACCTGCAGAGGGGATTTTGGTAGGGGAGCCCAGGCCCTCACATTCCACCAGGCTCCAACCCCTGTGAAGGCGACAATAGGGTCTGACGCTCAGGAGCACCTCCAGGCTACCCTCCTTGGGCCACTTCTTGCCACCTCTCTTTTCTCCACAGTTCACAATTGGTACAGGAAAGCATGAAGGAGGTCAGCTCGCCGCATGGCGCCTCTTCATGGCCAGGTGTGGCATGGTGACTCTCCCCCTCTTGGAGCGGCAGCTGTCTCCTCTTCTGCCTTGACCCTGCAGCCATGTTTGTTCTGAGTCTCTCCCATTCGGGGGTAACCCAGAAACAAAACCAGGGGAATTAACACAAATCAACGGAGTCCCTATGAGGCGGGGAAATGCCTCCCTCTCAGGGTGTATCCAAAGCGGGTCCTCCCTTCCCTCAGGGAGGGACCTTTGGGCAGTTGTTGTAGGGAGCGATCCTGCCTTCCCTCAGCACTTCTCTGAGGAGCTGCGAGTCGCAGGTCTGCTCTCTTCACTGGCCTGCTCCCAAGTGAGCTGCTCTGCTCCCTTTTAACTCCTCCTCCATCCTGTGCATCAATTGCAGGTACGGCAGGGAGGGGCTTGCTGATCCCAGAGTAGCTCCATAACCCGCTGTTGCTCAGTGTGGCGTTTCTACACCCCTTCACAAGACCTTTGACATGTGCTCCATTAAGCCGGTAGAGTCAAAGGAGCCAGGCGTTCTAATGAATGACTGCAGCATTGAGATTCTACAAGGGCATAATATTAAACCTTGCCACAGTCATTTTTTTCTTCTTCTTCACAAAAACCCTCAAGCACCAAAGTGCTGAAGTTGTATAACCACCTCAGAAATGTTCCAACCTGGGCAACCTTCCAGTAGTACACTGCTCTTCTGTGTAGACTGAAGCAATAAAGAGGGAAAGCCAAAACAAGAGATGCCATGCTTCATTTTCAATGCTTATCTTTTAGCTGTAAGCCCCTCCCTCCCAGCTCTCTGTTACATCTGAAGTTGTTCTAGACGAATGACAGTTTACCTTTTATTACCAGAACAAATGTATAGGAACGCTGGGCAAAGTTCAGTTCTATATGGTAGTTTTAATAACACACTGGTTTTAATGCTCAGCCCTCCTTGCTTTGGGCATTTAATAGTTTGCCCATTATCAGTCTTTTTAGCCCCAAGCATAAGTATCAGATGTGTTTTAACTAAAGTTGCATAAGTCAAAATAAAGTGAAAACAAGTAAATTTTATTTTTTAAACACACAATCATCAAAGATAACGTATTAAGGTTTTTTTTGAGTTATAGTTTATTGTTACTCCAATTTCCTAAGACGTAATTCCATCCAGACAGAATTAGCCAGGGTGTTAAAATACAATTGCTCTAATATGTACAATGAACCTTTTAAATCCAGTATTTAAATATTAATCCACTACTGTGTGTCTCCCTTAAACTCAGCTCTTACTAATATTCATGGTGGTATTAATGGAATAATGACAAAATTGGGTGGTAGATTTCTTTGATCTATTTCCCTATGGAATATAAAATTTTGTGTTTTACATTTTTAGCAGAACTCATTGGTCTGATGGTTTACATTAATTAAACAGATGGTCATTGCTTAGCTTTTGACTGAAATCTAGGATTAACATATTTTCTTACATCAAGCAACAAGTAATTTTGACATATTTGGGCCCTGATTCAGTAAAACACTTAAGCATGTCCTTAACATTAAGCATGAGCTTACATCCACAAAACAACAATCTCATTCTAAGAGACTGCTGGTTCAAAGGGACTCTCTCAAGTTCAAAATCATGTATTTAACCCCTGCACTCACTAATTTGCTGACCTGTGATTAATGACATCACCTTAGGTTTTTTGTTTGTTTGGGTTTTTTAAAGTTTTTAGTCAGTTTCCAGGCAATTTTATTTTCTACCTCTCATACAATAGCACAACTCTGTAATATTTGAGATGTAAATGCTGTTGAAGAATGTTTAAATATAACAAAGCAAAACAATCATGGGAACCCTTCCTATTGGTTTTAAGAACCCAATTCTGTATGTATTCTAAGCATGGAACTCTGAAAACTTATCAGCCCCATCAACCATTCTTTTCATGAAATTCTGGTTGAAGTAACTGGAAAGACTTCATTGACTTCAGTGGCCATTAGATTGAGACCTATGTGAATATTTCTTGGTGAAATGTAACCTCCTGCCATGTTTGCAAGCTACATGAAAGTTCCACTTACAGGGTAGATACAGGAAAAAAGAACTAAAACCTTATTGTTACAATGTCTTGACCTCATTCCTCCACACATTGAAATCAGTGGCAGAACTGCTAGTTGGCTTGTTGGGAATTTTTCAAAAAAATGTCTTTATCAGGTTTTTCAGGTCCAGGTTGGAATTTCTGGTGAAAACAAGAGAGCGACTCCAAATAGCCAAGTGGTTAAGGCATTCAATTGGGATGTAGGAAATTCGGGTTTAAGTCCCTGTTCTAAGATAAGGAGAGCAGGGACTTGAACCTGTGTTTCTCACATTCCCGGTGTGTGCCTAACCACTGGGGTCCCATGTGCATACTCTCTCTCTTGTCATTTTTCATTACAAATTTCAAAAAGTCTAAGTTTTATTCTTAAAGAAACTAAAGGCTGAAACCTCAATTTTTAATTAAAACTGAATTATTGGTCTTCCATCGGCACTATTTATAACTGGTAAATTTTTGGACAGAACAAGTTAACTATATATCCACCGAAGGGACTTGGTAAGATTGATAGCCTCAAGGAAGTTGATCTTCAGTGCGCAAATAAAATTGTATTTGAAAATTTGAGAATGTTTTAAAATGTCCATTAAGAGAGAAGTTTGCCTATTGAAAATGACCCTTAGAGCATGTTTCACTATTTCTTGAAATGCTAAAGGCCTGAAGACACACTTGTTTTAAATCAGTACAGTACTACTTTATTATTACATTTCACCAACTTTGTTCATATTTATTTCCTGAATGAGAGAGTGTCTAGGAAATGTTATGTTTTGTGTATCAATTAGAATTAATCTAAAAGTTTCCTTATTTAAATCTGACATTACCTTACAAATTACCTCTGCAACAAAGATTAATGGGAAATAAACATTTTAACTGAAATTAGGTGATGATAATGTATTTGATTTTAAATATAAGACTGTGTGTTTATATCACAAGCTTAGTTGCCGAGAATGACAATTTGTAATTTATACCAGTAATTGAAAGTGTTGCTGTGATGGTAACAATCTAAATTAGGGGACAAAAATAATTAATACAGAATTAATAACAGGGCTTTGCTCAGCGTGGTTTGCAGTGTGTGTCTCTAGGGTAATTTCCATGGCATGGATATTCAGTTATATGGAATTCTTACCGTGCACAGAGGACACTGTCCCAACAATGCATCACTCAGGAAAGCAACAGGAGACAGAAAACCTAGTGTCCATTTCACTATCAGTGGCCTTTTCAAACATTAGATGCATTTAAATTAAAGAACTGCCAGCCAGCTATCAACTTAGATTTTGATCTTCTTGGATACCCCAAGTCAAACAACTCTCAGCCTGATAACTGTTTGCATAGGAGACTTCCAATGAAAAAAACAACAACACAGGCTGTTGCAGGCAATGTCATTCATTCTGTAGCTGGCATTCCTCACTCTCCGTCAGAATTGAACTAAAGGCTCTTCAGGTCACTGTGCTCATGGAGCTTCAGTCTTTTAATTGGAAAGTAAAACTAAGGCCTTGACCACTTATTGCTGTTAAAGATCCCACAGTATTTTTATTGTTTTGCTTGTTCCAGTAGTGTGAGTGTCTGAGCCGGTGAACTGGATAAATTCCGATGTAGGTAATTACAGTCTGCCTAAATTACTCTGTCACTTTAATTGGATACAATATTCTTCTTCACCTAAACTTTTATGAGGATCATAGAATCATAGAACTTAAGATCATAGAATCATAGAACTTAAGGGACCATTATGATCATCTAGTCTGACCTCCTGCATGATGCAGGCCACAAGAGTTGACCCACCCACGCCTGAAATAACTCTCACCCTTGTCTCAGCTGTTGAAGTCCCCAAATCATGATTTAACGACTTCAAGCCGCAGATAATCCTCTAGCAAGCGACCCCTGCCCCATGCTGCGGAGGAAGGCGAAAAACCTCCAGGGCCTCTGCCAATCTACCCTGGAGGAAAATTCCTTCCCGACCCCAAATATGGCGATCAGCTGAACCCCGAGCATGCGGGCAAGATTCTCCCTCCAGACACTCAGGACAAAGACTTTCAATATCTCAACATTTACCATCGGTACTAACTACCAGCGGTGGCACATTAATGATCTATTGTTTAAATAAAGGTATCCTATCAAACCATTCCCTCCATAAACTTATCAAGCTTAATCTTAAAGCCGGAGAGGTCTTTCGCCCCCACTCTGTCCCTCGGCAGGCCGTTCCAGTATTTCACTCCTCTGACGGTTAGAAACCTTCGCCTAATTTCAAGCCTAAACTTCCCAACTGCCAATTTATATCCATTTGTTCTCGTATCCACATTAGCACTGAGCCGAAGTAATTCCTATATTACTGGTACTGTCACACTGGTTGCTACATTGCTGCCAAGGTGACCAGATCTTCAGCTGGTGTAAAACAGGATAGGTCCATTGAAATAAACTGGAGCTACGTGGACCTACACTAGTTAAGGATACATTCTATTTGATATAAGCTCTAATATCACCCTCAAGACCATATTGTCTGATTGCCTTCCAGCAGTAGCGTTTTGTGACATAACTAACATTCGTGACATGTGGTTTCTCCTCTCACTCATCAACTCTCTTGGGAGAAAGCTGTGTGTGAAGTTGAGGGGTTTTTTTGGGGGAAGGGCTTATTTTCTTTTTTTCCCCACGGGCACACTGCTCTGTATTTATATCAAAGGAGGTCGATTGAAGCAATGTGCCTTGCACTTCAAGTGGAAGGTGTAGTGGCTTGTGATGGTCCTGTTAGTTGGAACTCAATTGTATGGAAGGTCTGGGAACAAATTTGGAAAGAGAAAGTAGTTAATGACATAGAGGCAAATGGTGATTGGGATAAAATACAACATAATTTGAGGACTTCAGTAACTCAGCCAGAGATTAGCGGTCTATTACAGGAGTGGGAGGGTGAGGTTCTGAGGCCTGCAATGTGCAGTGGATGATCATGATGGTCCCTTCTGACCTTAAAGTCTTTGAGCCCTTTGTTCCTGGGGAAGTTAATTCCATAGTCAAGGACTGGCCCCTGAGAAAGCTGTTTCCTTCAGGGACAAGGTTTACCCTTGAGACAGCTAATATAACATCACCCCCACCGACCTTTCTAATGTCCTATGCTCCTGCTTCCCTTTAAACTCCTCCAACATTCCTTTAGCCTTCTCCTCCAGCTTTTGGCTTCACCCTTTGTAAACATGCTATCCACTGCTCGTAGTCTGCATATTTTCCTCCTTCAGATTCCTTCTTTAAAAACCCATTTCCTTCAGGAATCCTTACTACTTTGTCCTCCTCACCAATAATCCCTGCACATCTTTTCTCACTGAAACTAATGGTCTTGTCTCATTCTGTCAGCAAATCTGTTTAAATTATGCTTATAAAGTACCCTATAAATTTGCAGAGCTATTACAGCTGATTAATAACAACAATGAATAACCTAAGAATAATGTCAATCCAGAAGAGATAACTCACCGGCAAACTGTGAAACAACCTCATAACCCCTTACCTTTAAAGAGGAATACTTCCCACCCCACTTATTTTTGTACAGTCAGGCATTCATTCTTTTGGCAAAGAAGTGACAACAGCTGTGATCACTTCTAAGGTGGGATGTGAGGCCACTGCTTCAGCAGTAGCACAGAAGAGGAATCTCCTCTGTAATCAATGGCAATTTCAGTGTCATGCCAGCTGTCCATCTTAATCCATCATTTACCTTGCACCTATTGCCTAGGGTAGTGATCTAACCCATATGTGAGTGGGCAAATATCATCCTAACAGATGGCCATGTTCATAGTAACCAGGAGGGTTTGTATATGCATTAAGTACTTTTATTAAGGGCAGAATTCCCATCTGGCAGTATAAGACCAGCTGTTTGGTTTCAGTTTATCAGTCCACACCTAAAAGGAGATGCTACAGCTAATTGAATTATGCTGGAGATTATATGTCAACATTAAAAATTGCTGTCCATAGACAGGGAAGAAGCATTTAGAACCATGCAACCAATGGAATGATGTGCAGTGGATGGATAAAGATATTATAACAGTCTCTCTAACCCATATTGATCCTCCATAGAAAGCCCCACTCACCAAAATTACAAGGTCTCACATCTGTCACAAGGACCATCTATTCTAACCTGCTGCATAATGCAGGCTGTAGAACCTCACCCAGTAATTCTTGCATCACGCACAACTACATGTGGTGCAACTCAAATATATCTTTTAGGAAAACAACCCAATTTGACTGAAAGACCCTTAGTGATGGAGACTTTGCTATATCACTTAGTACACTGCTGTAATTAATTACTATTAACTATTATAAATAAACCACTTAAGAATGTGTGTCTTATTCCCAGTTTGAGTTTTTCTGACCTTACTTTCCAGCCATTGGATCACATTATGATCTGCTAGACTAAAGAGTTCTCTAGTATCAGATATCTTCTCCCCGCACCGATGTTTATACTGGACCCAAGACTGTGGTGTATGAGCAAAAGGAAGATTAGAATTATTAAAAATTATAAATGTTGGCTAATTATATTGAGGAATAAACCAAAGATTTTTTGGACGCCTGAATTATAGTAGTACATGTTTAGTACATATGAAATAGTTGTTCTGTTGTCTAAAAATGGTGCCTGAAATTCCAAGCTGCCTGGAAAGTGTATAGATGGAGTGTGTATTAAATGCTGAGATGACACAGTACTGGCTAAATCCTACCTGTGCCAATAATATTCACATGGGGGGACAGGGGGAATTACAGAGTGCAATCAGCATGTGGTGCTGAAAGGAAGAATTCTACTACAGTGAAACAGAGGGTAATGGTACTTACTGGCCATAGGTGCCGACTCCACGGGTGTTCCGGGGCTCAACCACCCCTGGAAAAAATAGGGGGTGCTCAGCACCCACCAGCCAGAGTGGTTCCACCCCCAAGGCTGGATGCCCATCAGCTGTTTGGCAGGTGGGAGATGCTTGGGGGAGGGGGAGGGGGCAGGTGGGAGATGCTTGGGGGAGGGGGAGTGGAGAGGAAGGAGTTGCAGGTGGGCGGGGGGCCTCAGGGGAGGGGCCGAAGTGGGGGCAGGAAGAGCAAATGCAAGGCCTCAGGGGTGGGGGTGGAGTGGGGGTGTGGCTTTGGGGCGGATCATGGGTGGAGCGCCCACCAGGAAAATACAAGTCAGCACCAGTGCTTACTGCAGACAGAGAACAAAGGGGGTCAGATAGATGCCCACTGTGATTTTTTTTAAGCACATGTCCAAAGGTAGGGCCTATGGTCAAAGTGAACATTGTGAAAGAAACAGCATACTGCCAGCAAGGAACAGAATGCTCCACTTCAGCCAAGAGTCTGGCACAGGCTGCCATGCCATAGGCTCCTACTGTGCCACCCTCCATAAGATTTGTGAGTATTACATCCTAACAGTTTATGGACTGTAATGATACATTAACTTGCACTATGTTATTTGGCCACTAGATTTATTGTGCACTGTCAAGAGTTCCAGAAAGGGTGTGGTCCCTGGTAAACAAGGGAGACAAAGCTGGAACTAGAGCTGTGTAGAAACCTGTTTGTCTCTGTAGTTGTAGCTACTTTCTTTAATAAGCACCCACTGTTTAAGAGGACTGTGATCATAGACTCATTGATTCCAACCCTCCCACTCGCTCTGCTCACCACAAAATCCCTCTGTAGACTGAACTTCCATAGAGAAACAGCAGAGCCAGGACATATGTGTGTGCAAACGGGTGAAGAATTCTCCTGAGCTGCAGCCCTCCCATGCACCCACAGAGATCCCACTGTAGTCAACTAATATTGTTAACTACAAGCACGATAAAACTTGTATTAAAGTCAACTTCATCCCTTCCCTTAACTTTAATTGGAGTTGGAACTGGCCCTATATGAATATTTCTGTGTTTATTTCATCTGCACACTGCAATAAAATTCCTGTTTTTAAATATGCAAAAATTATGATTTAATATTTTAGGGGTATTCATATTCAGAGCAAATACCAAATACCAAATTCACATTCACAAAGCAAAGAACCCACAGAACTAATTCTGAAGTATTGTCCTGCTGAAAGCTATATGCAGCAAGATTCTATAATCCAGTAAACTGTATGTGTTTGTACACTAGTTGTCAATCCTGTCATGCACTGCTGACATCCATCTTCTTAGACCTTACTTATTACTGCTGGTCAGCCCACCTGAAATTTAAATACAAGCAGAAACATTTCTACGGGGAAAATGGGGCAGGGGAGGGACTTAATTAGGGAACTTTTTAATCTTTAATATAAATTTGCATTAAAGCTCTAATTTTCTTCCACTATTTACACATGAGCGTCTTATTGCCAGTATTCTAAAGATATCAAACAGAAGGAATGAAAACTGTGGGACAAAGCAGCATCTAAAGCAGGGGGTCGGCAACCTTTCAGAAGTGGTGTGCCAAGTCTTCATTTATTCACTCTAATTTAAGGTTTCGCCTGCCAGTAAAAAATTTTAATGTTTTTAGAAGGTCTCTTTCTATAAGTCTATAATATATAACTAAACTATTGTTGTATGTAAAGTAAATAAGGTTTTTAAAATGTTTAAGAAGCTTCATTTAAAATTAAATTAAAATGCAAAGCCCCCCAGACCGGTGGCCAGGACCCGGGCAGTGTGAGTGCCACTGAAAATCAGCTCGCGTGCCGCCTTTGGCACGCGTGCCATAGGTTGCCTACCCTTGATCTAGAGGTTCTTTGGTTGCCATTAGTAGGGAGAATAGAAATGCATACAATATTATAAACCAAGGGCCCATTTTCAAAGGAAATCACCTCCCATTTATTCACCTAAATACAGGTCTGCACCTTCCACCATGACACTCATCGCCAGATTTTTTAAAAAGGACCACACCAAGTGTGCTAAATTCCATTGAAAATCTAGCCATTTCTTTTGGTGTCTATTTGAGAGCTGAGCCAGTCTGGCCCTAATTGTGGATGATGTGTGTTTGAAAATCTGACCACAAGCGCCATATTTTGACCTGGTCTCATTAGGTTGTAGCACGGTTAGGTATTTCCTGAATTTTGAGTTCACAATTAAATGAGCTGCATTCCCTTTTGCCTGACNGTCACCTAAATACAGGACAGACTTTCAAATAGGCTCAGTACTCTAGTCTGCACCTTCCACCATGACACTCATCGCCAGATTTTTTAAAATGGACCACACCAAGTGTGCTAAATTCCATTGAAAATCTAGCCATTTCTTTTGGTGTCTATTTGAGAGCTGAGCCAGTCTGGCCCTAATTGTGGATGATGTGTGTTTGAAAATCTGACCACAGGCACCATATTTTGACCTGGTCTCATTAGGTTGTAGCACTGTTAGGTATTTCCTGAATTTTGAGTTCACAATTAAATGAGCTGCATTCCCTTTTGCCTGACACAGAGAGAGAAAGATGTAAGCCAGATTCATTGGCTATTGATTTTTAAAAAAAAACCACTCCACTTTTCCTTGCCACATACTCGCCAGTGACTTACACATACATTTGGTGGGTATGTGTCACAGGTCCCTCTCTGTTCCTGATCCAGAAAGGCTATGAGTACAGCTGGTCGGAAAACAAAATTTATGTTCTGCAGGAAATTCCACCATTTCAAAATTTCTTTTCATTCTAAATTGGAACAAAACCCCTCCAAATTTCAAAGTTTCTCATGGAAAGAAAATTCCAAGACATGTTGTTTTGATGGTGTTGATGTGTCATTTTGACTGTATTGCTTTGATCCTTTTAGTTGCAACTTGTATATTACATTAAAATATTAAATAGAATATATAAATATCAGAACATTGAAATGGTATTATAACATAAAAGTCCAAATAAAACCTGCTGACATAATCAAAACAAAATGTGAAAGTCAAAATGATTTATTTAGACTTTTCTCTGTCAAATGTCATCACAATCCACGTACCCACAAAACAATTTGATTTAGACTAAACTGCATTTTTCAATGAAAAAAGCTTTTCAGTCAATTTTTTTCTCAACCACCTCTAGATAGGAGTCTGCTACAGCTGCAGCTAGAGAGCTTTAGCTGAAACTGTAGCTCAGGGATCAGCAACCTTTGGCACGCGGCCCGTCAGGGAAATCTGCTGGCGGGCCGGGACGGTTTGTTTACCTGCAGTGTCCGCAGGTTCGGCTGATCGCAGCTCCCACTGGCCACAGTTCGCCGTTGCCAGCCAATGGGGGCTGTGGGAAGCGGCGGCCAGCACATCCCTTGGCCCGTGCCACTTCTCACAGCCCCCATTGGCCTGGAACGGTGAACCGCGGCCAGTGGGAGCTGCGATCGGCTGAACCTGCAGACGCTGAAGCTAAACAAACCGTCCCGGCCCGCCAGCGGATTTCCCTGATGAGCTGCGTGCCAAAGGTTGCAGATCCCTGCTGTAGCTCATGACTTTTTAGCTCTGGGAGTCCCTAGTTCAATCCCCATGTGTGGGCCAAGAGGGAAGCTGTCACATATCCAAAGAGATCAAGTGATCCCTTCTGCAGAGAATAAGCGTCATCTCATGCCAATGCCCTTATTCACATGAACCAAGCTTATCCCCTAATATTTGTGCCCGCCCCCTAAAAAGGTTTTGTGAATGTTCATAAAAAGTGACCCAAAAAGGATACAAATATGTTTGGATCAAATCACAAGTCAAATTTAGCAAATATTTTAACATTATTGGAAGTCACCGGATGGTGTCATTTCAGTTGGCATTAGAAATTCCATTGATCTGAACTGTAACATATAGGAGTTAAAGCATGAATAAAAAAAGCTTAATGTCAGCTGTGATGCAGTTGTTTTTAGAGGATGACCGTAACACCACTGAAGTCTCTTCTCTCTGGCTGGCACTAAAATAATTGTTAGGTTAGTTGCTGCCTATACACTGTACCCACACAAGCAAACAAAACCACTGCATTGTGCTAAAACATTGCGGACAAATTTGCAAATGTATGTTCCCACTAGTCAGCCAGCTCTAGCTAATAGACTGCTCTCCAACTTCTACAACAGACCTCTTAAAGGGAGTGAATCTATCTTTTGTAATTCACCCACGGTGTCTGTTCACGTTGACAAAGAAAACGGAATCTTTGTTCTCCTCCCATAACAAAGCCCTTCAAGATCCCTGTAACAAACGGCTGCAGTCCAAGCTAATGGGAGCGAGTGTCTAGGGGAGAGCATTCCGCCAATCCTTTCAACAGTGACTGCAGCAGAACAGATTGTTACGGATGGGGTTTGGATGTACATCAGGTGGAACAGCTTTACTTGCACAGCAAGAAAGCCCCAGGCCTCACTCAAACAGCAGGACCTCACTCTATCACATATTGCTGAGAATCTTACACCCCAGCCTCTGCTATCTCAGTAGCTATTCCATATTCACATAAGTGAAGGAGAAAATGAGAAGGATGAGCTAAGCACTGCTTGAAAAACCCATGGAGAAAATGCCTCTCTTTCTGCTTCCTTTGCTTGTTCTAGCTTTCCACTTTCTCCCTGCCATTTTTGTGGCCCATACCCTGCTGAGCACCATGAGAAACACCGTACTCTGGAAGTAGTCCCCGTGATGCCAGTTTACTATCAAGAGTGAATAAGAGTGGCAGATTTGGGCAGAACTGTGGGAGCAACTCTGAGCATGTGCATCTCTTACAACCTGATTTGAACCCACCATCAGGAAGGGAATGTAGAGGCTCAAGTGCCAACAATTCAACTGCAGATGCAAAAGTGAGAGCATAGGGAAGCGTAGGAAGGCTGCCTTTCTGAAAATCTACTCCTCATTTTCCATGAGGGCTCATAAAAGAGGCCAGTACTTAAGGACTTATGTAAAATGCAAGCCAGCATCTCTGGCACATGTCAGAATATTAATTTACTGTATATACAATTTTTTTTTGGCTTAAAACTCTGATCTGGAAAGTAACATATCTGCATTCACTTACAAATACATCAATAGGGGATTAATTTTGTCAGCTTTCTTCCTGAATAATCTGCTCTCATTTAATTGGAATTTGATTGATATAAAAAGCAGCTTTGACTTAGTTGTCTACTGATATGTTATATTAAAATTTTGTGATCTGGAAAGCAATATGTTGGTATTTACTGATTATCATATCAATAAGAGCCTAATTTTGTTGGCTTTTCTAATGAATAATCTAACAAACAAACAAAAATGTTATTGATTTATATTTTGTATTATAATTCTTTGCTATGAAGAATAATATGTTTGCATTCACTTGCCACCTTATTAGTGGGGCTCAATTTTAATCCTGTAGCTTTTTTCATACTGAATAACCAGGTTAATGTAACTGGAATTTGATTAATAAAGAGAAGCTTTAGTTTAGGTGCTCAGATATTGCAGAGATGAAAACCATATAAATACCTAGGATAGAGAGATAAGCTGTATGTGATATGCTAATTTGTTATATTCTAAAATGAAATTCATTATCATCAGTCTGTCTGAAATGGGCATCCATCACCATGGCATCTGAACATATCCAGGACAATATAACAATAAATATAAATCTCTTCCCCTGCTGGTCGGAAAGAGGAATAAAGGGTTTCTTTGGTTTGTTTGATAATACATAAATAGGCTTGAAAGGATTAGATTTTTATTGGTGTGTGTCAGTAGACGTTAATTTTGCACACACATACCCCGACAAAATAATATTTCCATGGATAATAATAGAAATTTACAGCTAGGCAAAGTAAGAAAAATGCTGTTTGAGAACTTATTAGAGCTTGATTTCAGGATATTTACTTAGTAGATGTTGAGATTCAAAAAGTTAAAGCTTTATAACTATTAAAACACAAACTGTCGGAATCACATGTTGAAATATACAATCATTTAATAATTATTTTCACCCCTCTCTTGCCTGACCCCCCCCATAATTTCACGCATCTGTGAAAATTTAAATAGATAAAATAAAAAAGACATGCTTAAAAATAAACATCTATATTATCCCTCAGAATTGTAAACAAAAATTGAATTCTGCCAAGCCTATACGTAAAGCATGAGGGTCCTGAAATGTGTCAGGACTATGAAAGCTAAGGCAAGGAGATACGTTTCTATTACATAGAAATGTATTATTTAAGATGTTTTGAGCACAACTGATGAGGAATTTTCTGACAAAATGTTTTTTCAACAAAAAATGCAAGTTCATCAAAACCAAAATTATTTGCGAGAAACGATTGGTTTTGATGAATCTACCAAATGTTAAAAGTTTCAACACATCCTGTTTTGACATTTTCACATTGAAAACTTTTGGGGGGTTTCGTTTAAAATGACTATTTCAAAATATAACCTAATTTATACTAGAAAATGGTAAAAAAAATAAAAGAAAAAGGTCAACCAAAACCAAAAGTTTTGAAATTATCAAAACAAAATGCTTTAATTAACCTCAAAGCAAATTTTGTTTTGGTTTGCTTGTTCACAAAAATTTCTGGGATTTCGACTTTTGTCCTGATTTGGGATGAAAGCACTTTTTCAAAATCTCAAAAATTCTCATGGGATGGGAAAATAATTTCCTGCTGAACCCTAGTTTTGAGGACTTTTTTGGCAAAAGGAAGGATGGTCCTCCTGTGAAGGCCTTCAATTAGAGATCTGAGATCTGGGTTAAATTCCTGGCTCTGCCAAGGATTTCCTGTATGATCTTGGGCAAATCATTTAATCTCTCTCTAACTCACTTTCCCATCTGTAAAATGGGAACATTGATACTTCCTTTTTGTCTCTCTACTTTGATAGATTTTTTTCTACTTTGATGATAATCTTTTTGGGACAGCGACTGTCTCATACTGTGTCTGTATAATGCCTACTACAATGGATCCCAATCTTAGTTTGGCCCTCAGGATGCTTTAATACTGTAGCAGGGACACCATTTCCTGAGTGCTCCCTCATGGCCAGTTGTGTCTTTGTAGTGCCCTGCCCCTGTATTTCCCTACATCAGGGCTCCTTAAACAAAACTCCATCGAGTCTTGCTCAATCACAAACCTTCTTGGGAGTCTGGGGCCCCAAACCCTCCTCAGAAATCAGCGAACCAGTTTTTCTAATCACTTGGCTCTTTGCCTATTTGCTTTAATTAAAGGAATGTCAGCACGCTCTCTAATGATTAATACATTTGATTCCTCCTCAGGAACCAATGGGATATCATCCTTGTGATACGCATCTGACATTTTATAACATGAGTAAGCTCCATTATTAGACAGAGTGACTGAAGGAAATATTTTGTTACTAAAGCAGGGTGTCACGTAAGGAGAAAGTCACTCAAGATGCGTCACTCAGTGTCGTGAGCTACTTCTCTAGGTGGAATCCTAGGGACTGCACAAACCTGACACCTAGATCCAGGGCCGGCGCTTCCATTAGGCGACCTAGGCGGTCGCCTAGGGCGCTGCTATTTTGGGGGCGCCTGCGCCCCCGCCGCCCGTAAAAATTTGGGGGCGGGACCTTCCGCTGCCGCTGTTGGGGGCGGGATTTCGGGGGCGGGACCTTCCGCCGCCTAGGGCGCCAGCAAAGCTGGCGCCGCTACTGCCTAGATCTGCAGGTCTAATGGAGAGAATTCACATTCATCTCAGTTCAAGGCCTGGGCATCCATCTTTGAGGGCTTAAGCACTGTTCCTCTCTTCAAAAAGGAACTAAGGAATTGCTCACAGTGAATTGTTGGTCCAGCTCTATTTATTATCGTTGTTTTATGTCTTGCTTTGTTTTCAGCAGCCTCCACAAAGTGTTAAGAGCTGCAGAAATGCAAGGACTGATGCTGTCCCTGCTCTAAAGAAGTCATAGGGTATATCTACACTGCAAAACTAGGTGTATTCTGAACGCCAGTTGAAATAGCAGTGATGACATGGCAACTCAGTTTTGATTTTGGGCTAGCAGCTCAAATTCCATTCTGCAGGGTTCCCAATAGCTAGGGTTGAACACAAGCTATTAACCCAATTTAAAAGCCACGTTGCTGTGTCTTCACTGCGATTTTAACCTGAGTTAGCTAACCAGAGTTAAGAACACACCTTTTATTTACAGTGCCGACATCTCCATGATCTAAAAGACGGACAAACAAGGTATGGGGAAAGGGTGGAAGGAAACAACTAAAGTGGTCACAGTGGTGACCGATCATTTCTTGATAACACAACTGCTGTCACCAATACTAAAGTGCTTTGGAACGTTTCTCATCTTCAAAGCGCTTCAGCAAGCATCTTTAATGAAAGGGATCTTTTGCTTGCATTCTGCTTCTCACTTCCTGTGTTAATTGTGTGGTATATTAGACTGCGCAGAAATCCTACCACTTGGGGGCACTTAAGACTAGACTGGAGGGTGAAGTCGTGGGAGATAACCTTGAAGTGGTTGTTGAAATAGATATCCTGTCTACTTGCCGTTCCGTTTCCTGCAAAGCTGTAGAGTCCTTTTTCCATTTGTATCCCACCTCTGGGAAACTTCTCTCATAACAAGCTTGCAAAATCAACAGCAAACTGTGCTTCTTTTAGGGTGACCGCAGGCTCCCTTGCCTGGCACACTCTCAATTGCTTTCAATGGTGCACCAGAGCAAGGAAGGAGTCAGTGGCACTAGTCACACTCAGCTTAATCAATCGGATTAACTCAGCCAGCCCTCAGGGGCAAGGTTAGATGGACACACGCTAGAGAAAAAACGGTGAGCGCCTGATCTGAAAGGTTAGGAAGCTTGGATTAGCCTTGTTTATAGGCTTTGGAATTTCTGGCACATCAGTTATTCTGATTAACTCTTTGCCTCCCCTCTGCTCAAGCAAAAGAGTTCAGAGGCTCACTGAAAGAAGGGAAATGAAACTCCAGGCCTAGCCCTTGTTTGGCTATTCTTATAGCCTAATGCCTACCGCAGATGTGTGCTCTCATTGGCTTTCAAAGATGAATTCGGCCCCTCTCTCTCCCATTGTGTGTTTCACAGCAAGACTGGCACCTTGTGGAAAAATGAATACTGCTACATTACTAGAACTATATGACCACTGTATATATCTTCTTGTTTTCCTTATAGTTGGCGCTATACTAGAGATGGACCCAAACAAAAAACATGGATGCTAACATCCCTCATCTGTAGGAAAGCGTAGAATAGTAGTATAATCATCATGCCATTCCATGATGGTTTCGTTCAGAGCAGGCTTCGTTGAGACCTAGTAGAGTGATGTTAAGCAGCATAAGTTGCTCTTGATTAGCCTAGGACAGTAATGCTCAACCATTTTCTTATTGTGACCCCAAAGTTACTACAAAAGAAAATTTGGAGACCTTCCATCCATATAGCCATAAAGAAAGGAAGATGGTTGGAACTCTCTAGATCTGCTTATGACCTTCAGGTGGAGAATCCGTCGTCTGGGAGGTAAAGAACAAGGGAGACACTTCAGGGTTCTCTCCATGTTTAGCATCTTCGGTAAAGACTTTCCTTCATAATCATTATGACCAAGACCCATGTCTATTGTGAGACCCCCCCTACAAGAGCCAGATTTTTGTGGCTCAGGTCCATTGCTCTAAGGCCTTGCTTTGTAGTCAGCTGTTCATCTCCACCTGTCTAAAGTAAAATGTAAAACTCTTCTTGTTCCCCTTATCTCCTGTAATCAGATAAGAGTTTCCAAGGAAGAATGACAAAGACAAGTGCTGGGATTTGCTGTTCACTGGGCAGCTGTCCAGAGTCTTCTGAAATCAATGTTCTGTATAGCAAACAAGACATGTATTCCTCAATCTGTTTCAAATTCATTTTCTTCTTTATCCCCTCCCCCTCTTCACTTCCACTCCTACAAATTACATTGCTTTGAGGGTTTTTTGGCCTTTCCTTCCTTTCACCTCCCTACACACACACCCACCCTTTCTCAGCTGCAGCCCATGAAGAAATGTGCACCTCTAACCTGAGATGCAGGAAGCACATTCAACACAGTCTCACAGGGTAGGTAAGAATGAAGGAAGGTGAGGAAGGAAAAAATACCCAGATGATAAGAAATACCTGAAAGTATAATAAAATAAAAAAATAAGTGTAGACATTTCATTTGGGATTCCACTTTAAGAAATTTCCATTCATAGTGAAATCTTCAATAGGATGATGAAGTTGTCTCTCATCTCAGCACCAGACCCAGGTTCTTTTTATCCACATTTCACTAGAATCAGTTTTTCCTTCTAAAATGCTCATTTAACTGTCAATTTGTTTGTGGTTGTTTGCTTTTGATTGAGCTATCTGCATAAAAGTAAGACGACCCTAGGATTATGTAAAGAAATAGGTAAATCAGGAGGTAAGCAACAAGAAATGGGAAGACTGGTCTTGTGCTTCAGGCACTGGGAAAACAGATCTTGGGAAATCTCCTGTGTGACCTTAGTCAAATCACTTCAAGTGTGTGTGTGTGTGTGTGAATTCTCCATCTGTAAAATTGAGATTATACTTCCTTTCCTCCCACTCCCTTTGTATATTTCACGGATCAGCAACCTTTGACACGCGGCCTGTCAGGGTAAGCCCCTGGTGGGACAGGCCAGTTTTTTTACCTGCAGCATCCACAGGTTCAGCTGATCGTGGCGCCACTGGCCGTGGTTTACTGCTCCAGGCCAATGGGGGCTGCAGGAAGTGGTGCGGGCCGGGCCACCTCTTCCCGCAGCCCCAATTGGCCTGGAACAGCGAAACGCGGCCAGTGGGAGCCGCGATCGGCTGAAGCTGTGGACCCTGCAGGTAAACAAACCGTCCCGGCCTGCCAGGGGCTTACCCTGACAGGCCGCGTGCCAAAGGTTGCCGATCCCTGGTCTATTTGATCTGTAAGGTTTTTTGGAAAGGGAGTGTGTCTTACTAGCAACGGGGGCCTCTAGGCACCACTGCAATTCAATTAATAAACAGCAATACCAAAAAAAAAAGGCGTTGCACTGAATTTCTCCCTTTGAAGGATGAAAGGATTTGTTGCTCACAACAGTATTAGCACCTGCATGGGCAAGTGTGTGCCAAGCTTTGTTCTGAGAGCACCAAGATGTGTCTTTCTGAAATAGAAATCCACACTGGGGGAGGGGAATCTCCCCTGCAGATTTGAGGAGGGAGTATTCTGATCCCACAGATAGGAGGGAGTAGGTCTCCAAAGAAACTGAATTACTTTACATAGTAGGGGTTCTCTCTCAGACTTCTTTGGACTATCTATAGGTAGTATGGTGTAGGAAACAGCGGAACTATGAGAAAGCTGAAGAAGATAGATACCAGAAGGTACTCTGGAAGCTTCTTCTCATAGCCCCATAAACTAGCAAAAAATGACCTCCTTTATTGGGGTTATGAAGCACCTTCCTGGACCTTTTGCCACGTTTGTGCATCAATGAAACGAGCTACATAACAGGAAACAGATTGATATTGTCCTCTTACTATAATCCATCATTGGTCATCTGTAATGAAGGGTTTGGAAGACTAGATTTGAAAAAAAGAGTTACTCATGCAAACATGGCATTTCTAAAATACGTTAGGGTTCATTAATGACTTCATTCCCATATCTGAAGCAGCAGACAAGAGAGGGGACAGAGCCCACTAAGGAATGGCAGACTGGAAGTCAAAAGCATGATTGATAAAAAGGGTGAAAATGAAAACAGTGTTTAAAGAATGCACAGCCCAGAATACAGTGATTGTAAGTGGACATCACTGGGAGTCTAGAGCCAAATGCATTTCTTAGATCCAGCTGGTGATGACAGAGAGTGAGCATATGGAGCAAGTGAAGGGAAAATGCTGGTGGGATAAAGAACATTTGGGAAGCTAAATTGTATCATGAAAAGTAATTTATCACATTTTCAATCACTGTGTCCTTCCTGCAATGACTTATGGATGGGAACTGTGAAAACTTATTAGAACAGAGTAAAGCAGAATAAAGGCTGCAGGGGACCCAAGAGGAGAGCAGAAAAGTATTTACTATGGCCACCTGGAACTTTATGGTTGTCACTAATCTGCACCCATGGACATTCAGAACTTAATGGTGACAGCCCAAATCTTCCTCCTTCAAATGCATAAGCTATCAGCACATAAGCTAAAGGAGAATCTCCAGTAGTGGTAGAGGGCCCATGACACACAGCTGAGCAGTTCTGACACCATCCAGAAGAGGGCAGTGGCATGCATTCCCACACAAGTGGCTGTTACAAAAAAAGTGAAAGCAGCAAGAAAATGTAGATGAAATGCAACAGCTGCAGCAAGGAGAGCATGTAACAGGAACAAAAAAAACCCAGAAAAGCAGAACATGTTCTGCAAGTAGGTGGGGCCGAATACAAAAACACAGAAAAATGTCAGGCAGGAATGGGGTTCGATCATAGCCTGGACTAGGAGCATCATGGAGTCAGATCACTCCGGCTGGAGCACAGAAAGGGATTCCATCTCAGCATGGCACAGTCATTCTCTGAGCTGCTGGTGCAGAAGTGTTACAACATCGGTATGATCCTTTGGGATAGTGCAGCCTGCTCTCCTGGTCAGAGCTGTAGGTCAATACAGAGTTGGGAGCAGGCCCATGAACTTGCTTCCTTTATTACCCACTTTGGGTGCCTATAGTAAGCAGTACCTATGGGCTACCAAAAGTGGGGACTGCAATTGTGGCTGACACTTATGCAGGTGATGCAATGTGGTTGTTTGTACCTCCTAACCTCTGCGCACCCACATAAAAGCCATCTACCATGTAGCCGTGATTGCCTTGGCTAGCAGAGGGGAAAGGAGAGGAGAAAAACACAAAGCAAAATTTCCACACGTGAGTGATTAAGTCAAGCAGCTACATACCTGGCTTCATTTTGAAGTGGGCGGAGCACTCACTGTTTCCATCAGCCTCAATGAGATCTATGGGTGCTCAGAACCTTTCAGAATCAGGCCACTTTTTTTAGATGCTAAAATGTGGACCAGGTTTCAGCTGGTCTAAAATGCTGTCAAACTCAGGCATAAATAAAGACAGAAGGACCAACACACTTCAGAGTAAGTTTTCTGTTATGAAAAATCCACAACATGAAGAGGCATGAAAAATTTACTCCCTTGCTATTGTATTGGAACAATCATGTTTAGATGGAAGAACACACGCCCTCAATCTGTTTGTTCCATTTCTGAATATTAGAATTTTTTTCATAGATTCCTAGATTCCAAGGGGAGAAGGAACAATTGTGATAATCTAGTCTGACCTCCTTTATAACACAGGCCATAGAATTTCCCCATAATAATTCATAGAACATTTATTTTAGAGAAAAAAAATCCAATTTTGATTTACAAATTGGAAGGGATGGATAACCCATCACAACCCTTGGTAAATTGTTGCAATGGTTAATTACTCTCAATGTAAAAAAATACAGTCTGAATTTATCTAGCTTCAACTTTCAGCCATTGCATTATGCTATACCCTTGTCTGCTAGATTGAAGAGCCCATTATTAAGTATTTGTTCCCCATCTAGGAACTTATAGACTAATCTAATCACCCTCTAACCTTCTCTTTGTTAAACTAGATGGAGTTCTTTGAGTCTATCACTATAAGGCACATTTTCTAATCCTTTAATCATCCTCATTGCTCTTCTCTGAACCCTCTCCAATTTATCAACTTCCTTCTAGAATTTTTGGCACTAGCACTGGAAATGGTATTCCAGTAATGGCCACACCTGTGCCAAATAGAGAGATAAGATAACCTTTCTACTCCTATTTCAGATTCTCTTGTTTATGCATCCCAGGATCACATTAGCTCTTTTGGCCACAGCATCACATTGGGAGCTCATTTCAGTTCATTATGCACCATGGCCTCGATTTTGTTTTTGGAATCACTGCCTCCGAGGATAGAGCCCCCCTTCCTGAAAGTATGACCTACCGTCTTTGTTCTAGTATCAGCAACAGCATAAAATGTTTTAGGTAAACTGATAGAGATATATAATACTGTCCTCTATTGAATGGAATTAGAATTGCAAACTATGTGTCAAGGGCCATAAACCAATTAGCTAACAGAGAGATTTTCCTTTAGCTCAACTGGGAGGGATAGGAGGTATGGAGCTACAGGATACATAAATGGCAGATTAAATTTAATGTTGATAAATGCAAAGTAATGCACATTGGAAAACATAATCCTAACTATACATATACAATGATGGGGTCTAAATTAGCTGTTACCACTCAAGAAAGATCTTGGAGTCATTGTGGATAGTTCTCTGAAATCATCCACTCAATGTGCAGCAGCAGTCAAAAAAGCAAACAGAATCTTGAGAATCATCAAGAAAGGGATAGATAAGAAGACAGAAAATATCATATTGCTTCTATATAAATCCATGGTATGCCCACACCTTGAATATGGCACGCAGATGTGGTCGCCCCATCTCAAAAAAGATATATTGGAATTGGAAAAGGTTCAGAAAAGGGCAACAAAAATGATTAGGGGTATAGAACAGCTTCTGTATGAGGAGAGATTAATAAGACTGGGACTTTTCAGCTTGGAAAAGAGGCGACTAAGTGGGGGATATGATAGAGGTCTATAAAATGCTGAGTGGTATAGAGAAAGTAAATACGGAATTCAAGAACAGGGGGCCACCAAATGAAATTAATAGGTAGCAGGTTTAAAACAAACACAAAGTATTTTTTCATGCAACACACTGTCAACCTCTGGAACTCCTTGCCAGAGGGTGTTGTGAAGTCCAATACTATAATGGGGTTCAAAAGGGAGCTAGATAGATTCATGAAAGATAGCCATTGATGGACCTATTAGCCAGGGCAGGAATGGTGTCCCTAGCCTCTGTTTGCCAGAAGCTGGGATTGGATGACAGGGCATGGATCACTTGAAGATAACCTGTCTGTTCATGCCCTTTGGGGCACCTGCCATTGGACACTGTCAGAGGACAGAATACTGGGCTTCATGGACCTTTGGTCTGACCCAGTATGGCCGTTCTTATCCATGTTCTGTTGCTGAGAAGTTTTTAATGGCCATGATATGCAGCACAGTGATAACCGTGAGGAGTTGAGTAGCCCTCTATTTTTTCTGTCCTTTTCTTTTCTAAGCCAGCTGATGCTTGTGTATCATAGAATCATAGAATATCAGGGTTGGAAGGCCTCAGGAGGTCATCTAGTCCAACCCCCTACTCAAAGCAGGACCAATTCCCAATTAAATCATCACAGCCAGGGCTTTGTCAAGCCTGACCTTAAAAACCTCTAAGGAAGGAGATTCCACCACCTCCCTGGGTAACCCATTCCAGTGCTTCACCACCCTCCTAGTGAAAAAGTTTTTCCTAATATCCAACCTAAACCTCCCCCACTGCAACTTGAGACCATTACTCCTTGTTCTGTCATCAGGTACCACTGAGAACAGTCTAGATCCATCCTCTTTGGAACCCCCTTTCAGGTAGTTGAAAGCAGCTATCAAATCCCCCCTCATTCTTCTCTTCTGCAGACTAAACAATCCCAGTTCCCTCACCCTCTCCTCATAAGTCATGTGCTCCAGCCCTCTAATCATTTGTGTTGCCCTCCGCTAGACTCTTTCCAATTTTTCCACATCCTTCTTGTAGTGTGGAGCCCAAAACTGGACACAGTACTCCAGATGAGGCCTCACCAATGTCAAATAGAGGGGGATGATCACGTCCCTCGATCTGCTGTTAATGCCCCTACTTATACAGCCCAAAATGCCGTTAGCCTTCTTGGCAACAAGGGCACACTGTCNCCTCATAAGTCATGTGCTCCAGCCCTCTAATCATTTGTGTTGCCCTCCGCTAGACTCTTTCCAATTTTTCCACATCCTTCTTGTAGTGTGGAGCCCAAAACTGGACACAGTACTCCAGGTGAGGCCTCACCAATGTCGAATAGAGGGGAACGATCACGTCCCTCGATCTGCTGGCAATGCCCCTACTTATACAGCCCAAAATGCCGTTAGCCTTCTTGGCAACAAGGGCACACTGTCGACTCATATCCAGCTTCTCGTCCACTGTAACCCCTAGGTCCTTTTCTGCAGAACTGCTTCCTAGCCATTCGGTCCCTAGTCTGTAACAGTGAATGGGATTCTGCACTTGTCCTTGTTGAACCTCATCAGGTTTCTTTTGGACCAATCATCTAATTTGTCTAGGTCCCTCTGTATCCTATCCCTACCCTCCAGCATATCTACCACTCCTCCCAGTGTAGTGTCATCTGCAAACTTGCTGAGAGTGCAATCCATGCCATCCTCCAGATCATTAATGATTGTATGATATCTTACAAGTTAAGGATCAACAAAAATACATTAAGTACTAAAATCATGTTAGGAAATGAAGCATTCCATTGTTAGCCAAATTATCATTTGGATAATGAAAAATTAAAAGACTTAATGATCTAAATTGAACAGAAAACAGGCATAAATGCAGAGTTAACCCATTCAGGAGCCAGCTAATTCCTCATGCTACATTTGCCTTCCACACAAGTTCTAATTCTAACAGGAGCACTAACATCCCCAGATCAAAAGGCTGGGGGCGGGGGGGAGAGGAAGAGGGAGGTGATGTTCATATTGGAATTTCATAATGAAGAGAAAATATATATCCATATGGCATGGGAATGCCCAGAGTCCAATAACTCTTGGAAGGAAATCATAACTGCACTAAAGGGTGTCATTAACAATGATGTTCCCTTAACTGTAGAGCTATGTATTTCAGTTTGCAGAACTTATATAGACATTTACAGATCTATTGGGAATCTACTGGATTCAGGTTTAATGGCAGTGCCTAGACATACAGTAGTTAGGTTTTAAAAAGGCAAAGATTTCTCTCTGGTGTTCTCCCATTCCTTTTAGGTGTACAGCTGTTGAATATGTTAAAAAAATAGCATTTCACAGCCATGCTTTCATATTTAGAAACTGATCACTAAAAGTAAACTCCCTCCACTGCCAAAAATAAATAGAAGCCAATAAAAGGAAAAAAACAACAACCCAGGACTCAAGGTATTCATTACAAATACAAGTATATTAACCACAGCAAATTGTTAGCAGCTAGCATAAAATCAATTTCTTCTTGTTAAGAGAGAAGAATCCATAAAATGATGGTGAAAGGCTTTCATGTAACTTAAAACACTTATTGGTTAAGGTAACCTCAAGATAAAACAGTTTTTTATAGGGGGAGGGGTGTTTCTATCACTTTCAAGTATCCAGCAGTATAATCTTGTTTGTCATACAGAGTGGTTACAGACATTGCCATAGTAACACACACAGTGCATCTTCAAGTTGCATAATTTTGTTCCCCCTTCTATTGGGTAAAGTTTCAATGAGTCTAAAATTAAAAAGGAAACCAACACAAAAAGGCAGTTCCAAGGAGCACCATGACCTGGGAACACAGGTAGAGAAAATAATTGCTGGCTCCAATTCCAAAAAGCTGGGGCAAATCTCAAAATATTACACTGCCGAGTGCTCATTTTAATTCCACAGCTATTGTTTCCTTAATGGATTTGGAACATGTCACCTATAATTGAAGAGATTTGACATATTCGGAGATAGAAATAGAGAATGGCCATTTCCATAATTTGCCTTTACTAGCTAAGGGCATTCACACACCATGGGGAGAAATGTGATATAAAGACCTATACAGATGTCTATGGGTCAAATCCAGCTTGTTTCACTCACATAAGCAGTTCCATTGCACCTTGTCAATCTGCTTGCATAAATAAGGTAAAAAAAACTGGCTCTAAATCCATGTCGTGTACTGGAAACTATTTAATCCTATCCTGAAGGAAATGCATATGCTGTTTTCCTTTAGCCACTGTTGCCTAAGCCTTATGAAATACAGAAAATTCCCTTCCCTTCCTGAGACTTGCATGCTTCTAGGTGGATTATGATGTGGTGATTTTTTTTGCACCAGATTTATTAGAAGGTAGAATTTAAAACCATTCCTTTTAGTGGATCCCATTTTCTGGTTTTAGATTTACAAACAGCAAGATATCTTTCCAGATGCAATAATATTGAGCTAGATAATGAAGCATTAATACAAGCTTTTGATTTCTTGATTTGATTTTTTCATACCAGCCATATAGGAAGTAAACACCACAAAACAAAACTGACCAAGATATTCAAGTCTACACTTTGAGTCAGTGCTCCAGAGAGGAAAGCACTGTGCAACTGGGATTCAAAAACCCAGAGACACCCCCTTATTCCTTGGAGGGAAATCATTCCTCAAAGCTTAAGGCTGAACTTTACAATCTTACATTTTTCACTAGTCACCTGAAAGTTATTAGGGGCTGTTGAAGGCCTAAGGTCCATACTGCCAAGCAGAGATAACCATAGGTTTTTATAGCAAAAGTAGCTAGCACCTTCACAGGGTTTTTACTTACTTGGCTTACCACATCTCATGATAAAAATCTTGAACTCCTAAATCACAGTCTCTATTCCATCCCCCATGGTTCACTAACATATAGCAACACAAGCAAGCAAGTCAACGGTTCTGAGAAATAATAGTCAAGCTCCTCTTTCAGACTCTTGTGCCATGGAAGCCTCTCCGGAGATGGTTGGGGAAACAAGTCTTTTATATACTGTACCTCAGAGAGATCATTGCAGGTTACAAGGCCACCAGGCTGACTACCTGAGTCAATAACAGAGCCAAAATGCCAGCTCTTAGCCCTACACTCAGTGGAAAGGGAGGAACGTCTACCTAGCTATTCTTCAGCTTGACCTATTCAGAGTACAAACTGAAACAGAATCCAGTATGACTCATCTCATTTCCTGGGCATGACATACCCCAGTGTATTCTGGAGCCACTTTCCCTAGTCTGACTCAAGCTCAGAACCCACTGAACTAGGAGAAATGGCCACCAAAAACAAAAGCATCAAAGCTTCACCTCTACCCTGTAGCCACAGGGCAAAAATCAAGATGTGGATTTGGCCTAAAAAGATCACACATTAAAGGGGTCATACCGACCCTCACAGAGGCATTAGCTAAAACCACTTATTTATTTTTTCTGTCTTCACGTGGGGGGCGGGGGGGAGGGAAGGGAAATGAATGATTTCCAGTTCTTCCCTCGTTAAACAGGAAGTTTTGTAATAAGGGTGATTTAGAAAAAAATCACTTATTTTTAAAAATGGTTTAATTGCAGAAGACAGGCAAAAGTATATGTGAAATATTTGCACAACCTCAGCACAAGTGCTAGGGAATTAATTCCTGAAGGAGAAACAGTTAATCATCAATATACTAACGGACAAGAAAAAACTGATAAGAATTAACAGCAGCTACAGCTCCATGACTATGGCAGAGAGGAGCAAAATAATGAGGGTGATATTGGCAGGGATAAAACTAATCCAATTAGTAAGGAGGTATCAATGAATGGACTGTACACAACACATATACATGAACACCAAAGAGGTAAGTTTGGTGCAGGAATTAGAAATATATGAACTGTCCCCACACCAGTTTAGTATTCTGTGTAGAATAAAGTGAGTCATGCATGCAAGATATGGAAGCTTTGGTACCTTGTTGCTAAAAATCACAGTTCAATATGCACCAGGTGCATTTCTTTAATCTTGCCTTCTCTAGAACACTTGCCACATTTAAACTCAAAAACTGCCTACCAAAACAAGACATTCCACTTTTCCACACTTTCCTTCCATGAAGGAGAGGATAAGAGAACAAATACCAGGGGGACAGATGTTCGTCACATCTTTTAATGCATTGCGGGAAGATTCTCAGATACGACAGTGATGAGAGCAGTATAAGACCCAATCTAGAACAGAACAGGAATAGAAATCAGCATTCTTAAATTATGAGTTACGGACACCTAATCCTTTGTACATTCATCTAGAGAGGGATGCCTTCCAGAGTTGTTCTCAGCCTTTCACAGATGGAAAGCCCCAGCGTTATATGATGGAGCCACCAAATAAGCACACCATGTCGTCATTTTGTGTTTAAGGTGACATAGCATCATTGTAATTCACGGTCATATTGTCATCACATATTATAAAGTGATGATATAAACATCCTCCTCTCTTTTGTCTCCACACGGTACTGTCTTCTGGCTGCTGGGTGGGAAGCGGTGCAACGAAGAACTGGCTAAACCAGCCCTACTCAGCATTAAGGGGTTACGTCTTAAAAACCTCAGACAATAGTTATCCATGGAATCAATCAAACTAATAAAGATTCCAGGAGACAGGGGATAAACAAAGCTAGCAGAAGGGATAAAGGGAGATAAAGGTTTATTTCCAAATTATGTTCTTTCATTCTAAGACCTGCTTGAAATGGATTTAAGCTAATGTTCTTGATCTGTGACAACAGGTACCACATCTTGTATATCCCCAATGAATTGATGTTTATCCGGAGGGGCAAGCATCTTAAGGCAATACCAGTATCAATATTACCAAACTGCCCCCTTTGCATTCTGAAAATCTTGAAAGGGAACTTGGCATACAGCTGACCATGGCTCTGGGAAGGAGGAGACATTTCTCTTAGGAAACACACAACACATGTCTAAGATCTGAAAATAGGCCATTCTCAAGGTGGCATTATGCCTTATAATGTAATAAGGTGGGATCTGGTACCTCCCATCACTTCCTCCTGTAGTTCTATATAAGAGTTAATGTATTAAAGCAACGTACTGCTTCTTTTATTTTCTTTAGTGGGTGGTTAGCATATTAAGTAAGGTGACCCAGAGGTAAGAATATTATCAAATCATGACACCCCAAAGAACGGGCCAGGTATGGACAGACAGAGCATGATGCTTCCCCTGTTTGCTCTTATCTTTTTATAGCAAATATAAATGGGCAGATGTTTTCATACCTCTTTTTCTCCATTAGTTAATCTCATGTTTTTTTTGTTTGTCTTTGCCCCATCCCACTTTCTAGGAGTATTTTCCTTGGTGATGAATGAACTGGGAAATGCTAGATGGTTCACTTTAGATAAGCATCCAGAAAAATCACATGAGCAATGTATGGCATGATCCAATGGCTGGAAATTGAAGCTAGACAAATTCAGACTAGAAATAAGGCATACATTTACAGTGGTGAGCATAACTAACCATTGGAAAAATTTACCAAGGGATGTGGTGGATTCTTCATCCCTGCCCATTTTAAAATCAGTATTGGATGTTTTCTAAAATAAATCCTCAAGGAATTATTTGGGGAAGTTGTCTGACCTGTGTTCTACAGGAGCGCAGACTAGATTATCTCAGTGGTCCCTTCTGGCCTTGAAATCCACAAATCTATGTCTGTACAAACTAGAGACAGGCAGCAATCCATGGAGATACAAGGTCTCATCCCAGGCTCCGCTCTAATGCAAACTCTTTAACCTATAAGCTTTCTCATACAATTTAAAACTTATAAAAGGAATCTTTTTTACATAACACTCTGTTAGTCTGTGGAACTCACTGCCACAATATATTGCTAAGGCCAAAAGTTTAAAAAGATTTAAAAACAAATAGACATTTATAGTGATAAGAATATACAGTGGTATCAGTATTAAAAAAGCAGGAGTTTTGCAAGGAATAAATCCTCATGCTTCGGGGCATAAATCAACTCTAAAGGCATCCACAAAACTTCCTCTGAGGGTAGGTTATTCTATAGCTGCTTACTACAACACTTCTTGCACCTCCCTCTTACTGGTTGTACTGACACCTCTCAGAGACTGGAGAATGGAATCATTTAATCCTGAATGGCAATTCCTTTGTGCCTGCAACAAGAATGCCTGCATCTGAGTCAGGTGACATAGGGGCTCATGACATCAGCCCAGTGATGGTGAGGGGAGAGACAGCCATAGGAAAGGGTTTCTCTGCTTCATCCAGATAGAAGGCCTGGTGGGAGATATCTGCACAGAGCCAGAGTAGAAGCTTCATCTGGGAAAACAGGTGGTTTGGGGAGGGAAATGCTGAGCCTGAGGATGCACTGTGTTGTTTTGTAATAAACCAGACCCCTGAGAAGGGAATGTTACTTGAATCACATAAATCTAGAGGCATACATGGGGAACCCAAGAACAGGGCAACTGAAGAAGCAAAAGCGTGATCAGGAAGAGTAAACTGACTTCAATCCAGTTCCTATAGGACTTGGTGCTTCCTGCTTCTGGATGACTCAGAATTATACGAGAAGATCAGTGATTTCAGCACTCCTGCTCCCATTCCATGGTAGAATAGCAAAAGGGTGTATAAATGGGAAGGGGTAGGCGGAAAGTCAAAAACCAAAAGCATTTAGCCAAACATTTTCCTGTTTATCTAAAGCCTGCTGCTTTTGAGTCTGCTGTTTCCCACACTCAGGTTCAGAAGGAATGGAACCTCAGCAGCCAAGCTGACAATTAACAGCACCACAGAGGGTCAGCATTATATCTTAGAGCTCTGGCTCTCAACCAACTCATTTTTCCTGTTCAGGCAAGCACATCAACACCTGATAGGAAGCCAAGTCAACCGCCAATGGAGATGACAAGATCACCCCTGCGGAAGGATGACAGCTCAAGCAACTGGGCAGGCATGAAAACACAGCAAATGGGACTTCAAAAGAAGACAGGAATGGAGGCTGTGCATTTCCTTTATCCTGTATCCTTTTGATTGTGGATAATCTAGTTGGCAGTCCCTTGGAATTCCCTGGTCCTTCAGATATTCCTGTTTTAATGGGTAAGCTTTGTCCCCATTTAGACTCAGAATACAAACACAACCAATCGTGGTCCTGATTCTGCAATTTGATCCTGATGATCTGATCCCTTTACCCGTCCACACGGATCCACAATTGCATGACTGGTACCTGTGTTGGATGTGTGCAGAATGTAGAACGTTATTTACAATGAATAGACTAGCTAGGCACAGAACCAAGTTGTATTACTATTTCATTTTGAATTTTCCAAAATGGTCCAATTTAGCAAGAGTCATGACTTTTTTTTTTGTTTTGTTTAAGCAATTGAAATTCAAAAATTTCAAACCAAAATTTACTTTGGATGAAATTAGTCTGCAGCAAAAACATTTTTACTTTGCCGAAATTTTGCACACACACAAAATCCTGCGGGACAGAATATTTTGGAACAAAATGATGACAACTGCTTTTTGAAAAAAAAAAAGTGATGCTTTTGCACTGCTGAAGGGGGGAACCAAACTCATTAGCTTTCTTCAGACATGTCAGGGCCTGAATCTCACTTACCCTAACACCTTTTATGCTGCTACAGTATAAAGTGTAAGGCTTGATCTGCACTACAGACTTCTGAGTGACATAGTTATATCAACATGAGTATGGAAAATCCACACCCTTGAGCGATGCAGTTATACGAACCTAACCCCCCCGGTGTAGGCTTGGCTAAGAGAGATGTGTCTCTTAACTCATACAGTAGAGGCTTAGGCATTAAGCACCAGAGGTCCCTGGCTTGATTCTGGCCATCAACAACCAATGTCTATCAGTGTTACAAGTGGAGTCTCATCCAGGATATCAACTGGGAACTTTCTGAAGCTTGGAACACACTTCCTCAGCTAGGAGAAGTATGTAACCCAGGTCTGTTGCTGTGGCATTTAGTGGCATCTAGAGATGATGAGCCTGCTATACGCTTGACTAAGAGAAATGTGTCTTATCTTAACTCATGTATTAAGCTCCAGAGGTCCCAGGTTGGATCCCAGCCATCACTGACTGGGGTATGTCAGAATTACACCTACAATTACCATGCTCAGTTCCACGGGGTGCTACACAGCAGCCCCAGCTGCCACAGGTCTACACACACACACAAAGTATTAATTCAAAGGTGCATTTTCAGCACAGAATATCACACATCTCTCTAATCAATGGCTGTATGACATTGTAAGGTCTTTGGAGCAGGGACCACCTTTGTGTTCTGTGTTTGTACTGTGCCTAGCACATATAGACCCATGTCCGTGACTGGGGCTAGTGCAATACAAATAATAAACAAGAAAATAAAAACATTCCCAATCTATTCATACACTGAACTTCCCTTTCACCAGCACATTGCTTCATAATACAAGTCATATAAATATTACATGAACTCAGAAACCTTCCTAATAATAAAGTACATAACAGGCATAAATATGTTCTACAAACAGCACACAAATGCACAGCACAGCAACTATCACCATAGCCTAATCAGTTAAATGAAGGGACACAATTAAGATGGGGTGGGCAGTGAAAGTTGTTTGTGGTTATAGTGAATCATCAGTTACGATACTTTTAAAGTCAAATTATATATATAGATATATATCAATTCTGCCAGCAAAAGCAATAGATCAGAGAATCATAGAATATCAGGGTTGGAATGGACCTCAGGAGGTCATCTAGTCCAACTCCCTGCTCAAAGCAGGAACTAATCCCAACTAAATCATCCCAGCCAGGGCTTTGTCAAGCCTGACCTTAAAAACCTCTAAGGAAGGAGGGATAACACACTGGTTTGAGCATTGGCTTGCTAAACCCAGGGTTGTGAGTTCAATCCTTAAGGAGGCCATTTAGGAATCTGGGGCAAAATGTGTCCTGCTAGTGAAGGCAGGGGGTTGGACTTGATGTCCCTTCCAGCTCTATGAGATAGGTATATCTCCATATATATTATTAAGGAGATTCCACCACCTCCCTAGGTAATCCATTCCAGTGCTTCACCACCCTCATCTCATAGGTGTGTTGCTAATGTGAACAAAATCTTGCTGGGCCTTGTAGCTTCTTTTTTTTTTTTTTTTAATNAAAATAATTCACCCCATAAGTGGTGCAAGAGACTGTCCTATCGACATACCCACAGGATAGCTGGCATGTGGGTAGCAGCCAGCCAGTATATAGCATTCTACATAGCAGGAGGGGAAGGAGATGTTTTTGGGCAATGACACTAAGGCACAACCCCAGCCCTACATAAAAATGCCTGGTGATTTTTAATGATAACACCGAACACACAGGACCTCTCTTCGTATAGTCTCATCTGAAAAGTCCAAATTCAGTAAAGTATTTAGTATTCATTGTATCCATCACACAAAGGTGAAAGCAGGAATTTGAACCCAGGCATGTGTAATCCACTGGTGAGTGTGTGTTACAGGTTGCCATGTGTGTCAACGTGCAGAAGCTATTTGTTTCAGTCCCTTCCTACCAGGGGTGGCTCTAGCTTTTTTGCCGCCCCAAGCACGGCAGGCAACTGCCTTCGGCGGCATGCCTGCGGGAGGTCCGCCGGTCCCGCGGCTTCGGTGTACCCGCCGCCGAATTGCCACCGAATCCGCGGACCTCCCGCAGGCAAGCCGCCGAAGGCTGCCTGACTGCCGCCCTCGCAGGGTGCCTGGCACCGCCGCTGCTTCCTACTAAACTTTGGTTCTGCAGCTCAAGCTATAGGTGCTTATGCTTTTAGCTCTGGAGATGTCTGGTTCAATCCCCAGTGAGTTGGCCAAGAGAGGGGTTATCACACATGGTTCCAGGAAATCGAAGTGTTTCAAATATCAGATTAAACCTTCCATTTGAAGATACAGGTCTGTCGCATCTTAGGCGCATTTAACATGCGTGATTTCAGCTTTACGCAGTGGGCAAAAACAAGTAAAAACAAAAAACAAAAAAAAGAGAAAAATAATTTAAATACTGTTTCTGTAGTGCGGGCGATTCCGCCNCGCCGAAGGCTGCCTGACTGCCGCCCTCGCAGGGTGCCTGGCACCGCCGCTGCTTCCTACTAAACTTTGGTTCTGCAGCTCAAGCTATAGGTGCTTATGCTTTTAGCTCTGGAGATCTCTGGTTCAATCCCCAGTGAGCTGGCCAAGAGAGGGGTTATCACACATGGTTCCAGGAAATCTAAGTGTTTCAAATATCAGATTAAACCTTCCATTTGAAGATACAGGTCTGTCGCATCTTAGGCGCATTTAACATGCGTGATTTCAGCTTTACGCGGTGGGCAAAAACAAGTAAAAACAAAAAAAAAAAAAAAGAGAAAAATAATTTAAATACTGTTTCTGTAGTGCGGGCGATTCCGNAGAGCGCTGGTGCCTGGCACCGCCGCTGCTTCCTATTAAACTTTGGTTCTGCAGCTCAAGCTATAGGTGCTTATGCTTTTAGCTCTGGAGATGTCTGGTTCAATCCCCAGTGAGTTGGCCAAGAGAGGGGTTATCACACATGGTTCCAGGAAATCGAAGTGTTTCAAATATCAGATTAAACCTTCCATTTGAAGATACAGGTCTGTCGCATCTTAGGCGCATTTAACATGCGTGATTTCAGCTTTACGCAGTGGGCAAAAACAAGTAAAAACAAAAAACAAAAAAAAGAGAAAAATAATTTAAATACTGTTTCTGTAGTGCGGGCGATTCCGCCCACCATTACACTCAATGCAATTTTGACTATACGCGATTTTCGCTTTACGCGCTGACTGCAGATCCTAACCCCAGCATAAAATGAGACAGACCTGTACAGGGCTTGTTGCTCAGTTACAAAAAGGCCCTTTCACACTGTTTTAGCAACATAAAGGGACCTCCCACTCCAAAAGCAGCATAAATGGGCCTTTATAGTATTGCCAACTCTCATGAGTCTTTCAATATTTGTCATTTTTCTTAAAGCCCCAGCTGCTGGAATCAGGTGCTTACCTGAGATTCCCCGCTTTCATTTAAAAAAAAAAGTAAGTTTCTAGTTTTCTGTTTGCAGAGAAAAGCTGGAAGACTTGAACACTAAACACTCCAACACCAGAAGGCTGATAAAATTAACATTTAATATATTTTTAAATAACACGATTTTTAAACCAATTTCATGATTTTGTAAGAACTGGCTCTTGAATTTTGAATGCTTGGAGTTGGCAATACTGCCTTGATATAAGTGAAAATCAAAGCCAAATTCTGAGAAAATCCCTTCCAAGATAAATGTGCATTATGTTACAAATCTAAGTATTTATTTACTCACTAAAAACGTATTAAAACACAGATTCATTTCAAGCCTTTATTGCTAATGGCAGGTAACATATTTCTTACATGTGTTTACAAAATAAACAGCTGCATTCAGATTTGTTAAGTGCATTACTGGATTCAAATCCTTCATGAATAAATCTAATAGAAACGTGAGCTGGGATAAATAAAAGTGCCGTCTCACTGAATGGCATATAAAATACATGCATTACTTTGCTACCTGCATAACAATTAGTCTGGATTCATTATTTAGTTCCCTTGCAAGCTGACCTTCCAAGACATGTACAGACAGATAACAATTGTCTGATGATTGATTGGCCTAGAACAACATTTCTCAACTTGTGCATGGCTATATCATAAAAAGCAAAGTGCAATTAAGTCAGATGGAGTGCAGATTTGTTACCTTAATAAGGCAATATGCTGCACATACCACAGCTAATATAATAGTATAATAGCATAAAACAGAGAGATCTATTGCCAAAAGTTAGTGAAGCTATTTTATTACTTTTATCCCTTGGTTAACTTTTTCTTTTCAATGATCCATACGCAGGAAAATGCTTGCTATTTTAAAATACAAGGACATTTTCAATAGGGCTGGCTGGAAAACAAGAATTGTGTTTCACCAAACATCTCAAGGTTTTAACATTTCTTTCTGTTTCGATGCAGAACAGAACCAAGATCTTTCAAAATTATTCTTCAGTGCCATCCGTTGGCTCCTTAAGCTACTGGCTAACTATTTAAATATACCGTGATATGTGCAGTTTTACGGCCTGTTCTTTTGAAGCTAGCTCTGATGACAGAAACAACGAGGAGTCCTTGTGGACCACAAGGACTCCTCGTTGTTTTTGCTGATACAGACTAACACAGCTACCACTCTGAATTCTGATGACAGATGCCCTCGTTATCTTCTCTTCCTCCCAGTGGAAGGTATGCAAGGAGTCAGGAGTTGTGGGTTCTGTTCCTGCTTCAATCATCCAATGGCTGTGTAACCCTGGGCAATTCATGTGTTCTTTACTGCTTTGTGCCCTTTGTCTTGTCTGTTCACATTGTGAGCTCTTCAGGACAGGGACTGTCTCACCGTGTATTTACAGAGCCTGATTAAAAAGGGACCCACTAGGTGTTCTTGGAATACAAATAATAGTTAAGGTGTGCTGGCTTTGACCAACAGAAGGAGAATCTAAGATCAGGGTTGTTTATATTTTTAATGCAAAATACCCTTTATTTCTGGAGGTGTATTCTCAGCTAACCCAAAGGGGAGTATTACAACTAGACACTAGAGCTGTGCAAATAACTGACTTTTCAGTTCACTGTACTCAGCTTTGTTGTAGCCTTGTTGGTCCCAGGATATTAGAGAGATAAGGTGGGTGAGGAAATATCTTTTATTGGATCAACTTCTGTCGGTGAGAGAGACAAGCTTTAAAGCTTAGACAGAGCTCTTCTTCAGGTTTTCAGTTCACTGCAAGTTGAGGAAAATAATCAGTTTGGGTTGAAATGTATCTGAAAGTAGCAAAAATACTCAGTGATTTGAAAAAAAAAAACTAAGTTGAGTCAAAGAAAAAAAATGTAGTTTGACCTGAAATATTTTGTTTGGGGTCTGGCAGGGGCTGAAGGTGGTAGAAGTGTCACTGTAAATGACAGTGAATAGTCATGGGGTGACACCAGTAGAGTGAATTGAGTGTACAGGTTACTTCCCTCTACAGGGAATAGCAGCACCATGACAGGTATTGGGAACAGACATTTTGAATCTGGTATATTAAGGACAGTGGTGTATCAAGAGTGTGGTGGTCTGGCAGCAATAAAGAAGAAAAATTAAATGCCAAAATGTTGCCATGAGTATCAACTGGTAAGACTGGGTGACACACTGTTTCTAGCCTGGTGACTAGGGGAGAGGGTTCGGTTGTGGGAGCACCAAGTTCACATCTCTGCTCTCATGACTGTTTAATTATTTATCCAGAGTGGAACAGCTTCAACAGAAGAGATTGAAAGAGTCCCACACTGGAATACTCCATAGTCCAGTGTCTAGAATGCTCTCTTGCAAGGAGGGAGACTCAACTGCAAACCCCATCTCCATATTAGGCGGGGGGGTTTGAACCTGGGTCTATCACATCCCGGGTGAGTGCTCCAAGCACGGGCCTGAAAATGATCACCAATTTATGAATAGATGTGGGTTGGCCAAACCATCATTTCTCACCAAATAAACCATTTCTCAAAATTCTCCGTGCTCTACAAGCCACAGGACTAGCTATTCACTATAGCTTATGGAAAAGTTCACCACTTTTCCCACCCCACTAACAGCGACATACGGTGAGCAAGCAATAATACCCTGGAAAAAGAGGGTGGACCTTTTCAAATACCTGTACAAAGCAGTGGCAAAATAACAAAAGCAACATGAGCAGTGATCCATTTAGATTAGCACAAGTGAGGCTAAGCACGGCTAACAAATTATCAAAAGGCTGATTTGCTAAAGAAAGAAACCCCAACTGCCTGACATGCCAGATTCTTGGTTTTTTTTTACACAGACAAAATGCGGGAGGAAAAACCCAAATGGCACATCATATTATACAGCTGAGTACAATATAAAGTCAATTGATTCATTTCTGCAGCATATATTGTTCCATCTGCAGAGCAGTAAAATCAGTATTTCAAAGATAGACAATGGTAAACCTGGACACGCAACTAGCCATAAATACTATGATTATTATTATATAAGCAAGGCCTGAAACTGCTCTCTGCTGACAGCTAGTGATGAGCTGGGGTGAAAAGGGTCAGGACCCAACTGTATTTTCACGGACATACCTACTCTGCCTATGTATCCAACAGACAGAGTTGTGCTGCCCAAATGATCCATTTTGGCTGGTGTTAGGTTACAAGTCACTGGAGGAATGAGTGAGAGTGCCATTGAGAAGCAAAGGAAGGAAAGTAACTGAAATATTTTTCTGATGGATTGTATTTACTGAGGGACAATCTATCCTACATTCTCAATTACTGAGGGACAATCTACTCTCATTGCTATGTCTGCTTTCCACATGCTACACTTAGTTTAACTTTTTATGAGTGATGTAGCTGAATATTTGGACGCTAATATTTAAACTGTATTGTTAAATGTATTAACCTTAATTTGGGATGTTGCAGATTATGTGTTATAGGTATTCTATGACTTTTTAAATCACATTTTGTACTTTTGGATAATTTAAGCATTATACCCAGATATACAGAAGCTCTTTCTTTAACCTGTGTATTAGATAATTTTAACATCAACTTTAATCAAAATTTTAAAATTTGAATGCAGGGATAATGAAATGTTGTTATCCTTATTGTCTGAGTAAAGAGCGGCAGAACTGTACTTAGCCTGTCTTGACTGAGGGGGTGACCCTAACTGAATTGATCTAACTAAGCTTGGGGTTTGGATGCCAAATCCCAGTTGCGAATGAGAGGGGGTGGGGACAGGTGTTCTTGCCTGCAGGTGTGGGCTCTGCCTAAGAGTCCTAAGTGCCATTTGACCTGCCCCTCTGAACTGTTCAAAGATAGAGGTAATTAGACTCCATCCAGTGTCTTTTGTTTTGTTAAGTGATCACTACAGCTGAAAACACTAATAATCAGGTCTAAGCGCTGCTTAGATCTGCTGTAGGACAGCGTTTCTGTGTTTCTGCCCAGCCTGCATTAGAAGTGAGGTTCCCCCACTGAGAGTTGAAATCACAGAGCTGTGTGGAACTTCAAGAGGCCGACTTGCAGAGGTGACAAAGAGAGAGGCAGGTGGCAGCAGAAGGTGATAGCACAACAAATGACAGCAGTGGAGTGAACAACAGTGCAATGGTGGCAGCAGGCAGTGACACAGTGAACAGCGGCAACTGTGAGCAGCTGCCAAGGCATTGCTCTATGTCCGTCCGCCCCCCCTTTCCCTCCCCCCCACCGGGAGGGAGGTGAACTGAGGTAAATGTACCTCTGAACTCTGCGTCTTCGCTGCCCAAGGACAGCAGCTGTGAATGGGGTGTGGCAGAGGGAGAGGGGCGTGGCGTGTTAAAGGGACATTTCTTTGTTGGACTTTCACACCAGAAGGTGAGAAATGGAGGCAAATGACACTGCCCAATGTTCTCTGGGGGTTGGGGAGTTTTTCTCATGGCCCGATGTGTTCAAATCATGGTTGCGGTGTTTCCCCAAATTAATACCAGGTTCCTTTCCCTTTTATTAAAAATTGTATCTGCTGTACACAGACTCAGTGCTTGCAAGTGGGGAAGTACTGCCTCTTACAGGTGCCCAAGGGTGGTATTTAATTTCCCCAGATTACTGGGTGGGGGATTGGCCCAGTTCTGTATTGTATTGTTAAGAGGGACCCCTGGATATTGAAGCCAGCCCTTGTTGCTGCGGACTCCACCTGGCTGAAGGATTACAATTATTTGTACCTCATTAGCACCAAGAGCAGCCAAACAAGAGCCCAAACACTGTACTAAACAGCCCTTGCCCCCGAGAGTTTATAGTCTAAAGAATTAGCACAAAGAGTGTGAGGAAACAAAGGCACAGAGCATTATTATTATTGTTAACAAGGAGTCCGGTGGCACCTTAAAGACTAACAAATTTATTTGGGCATAAGCTTTCGTGGGTAAAAAACCCTCACTTCTTCAGATGCAACAAGTGAGGTTTTTTACCCACGAAAGGTTAAGCCCAAATAAATCTGTTAGTCTTTAAGGTGCCACCGGACTCCTTCTTGCTTTTGTGGATACAGACTAACATGGCTACCCCCTGATACTTGACATTATTATTGTTGTTTATTAATTGTTTCAGGGAGTAGGCCTTGAAGAAGAGCTCTGTGTAAACTCACAAGCTTATCTCTCTCACCAACAGAAGTTGGTCCAGTAAAAGAGATCACCTCACCCACCTTGTCTTTCTAATATCCTGGGACCAACCCAGCTACAGCGACACTGCAAACAGATGATTTGCAAGTGGAGAAGATGACAATTATTACCCATGGTACTCCCAGGCTAAAGACAGACATACTAAAAAGCAGACAGAGGGGAGGAGTGTGACATACATGCAGTTATACTAACAACATTATTACATAAAACAATGAAAGCTTTAAAAAGTCCATTAGAAATCTATGGCTGGCTGCAGCCTCTCCACAGTCATAAGCAGATTGTTAGGAATCCAGTTACAGCATGACCACTTCTAGCAAGATTAGCAAATATATATAATTTCAGAGTTTGCAGTCAGTGCAACTGGTAGCATTTAATTGTAAATATATATGCAAAGTAGTGTGGGCTAGTGATTTGATCACAACTCCAGGCAGGGCCAGCTCCAGGCACCAGCTTAACAAGCAGGTGCTTGGGGCGGCCACTCGGGAGAGGGGCGGCACGTCCAGCTATTCGGCGGCAATTCGGTGGAGGGTCCCTCACTCCCGCTCGGAGCGAAGGACCTCCTGCCGAATTGCCGCCACAGATTGCAATCGTGGCTTTTTTTTTCTTTTTGGCTGCCTGGGGCGGCAAAAACCCTGGAGCCGGCGCTGACTCCAGGACCCAGCAAATCTTTAGTACTTATTCCTGCCACTGACTCATTGTTCATGGTCTGCCTCACTATCCTCAAGACTTCCAGTTAATCTGCGTTTACTCCATGGACGAATTTAGCCAATTATTTCTTCTCCATCCCTACAACTAAAATAGTTTTCTGTGATCTGGTCACCTTTCATCCAGGCTAATACAACCTCCTTCTCTCTGGATTCCCCTAGTCACACGTTACTCATCTACATTCTCTCCTAAATTCCCAAAGCATCTCATCTTCCCCTCACCAACCACAATGACCATGCCATGCCTACTTTGAATCTCTCCATGGTCTCTTCTGTTGCAGGTTAAGCTCCTCCTCTTCCTCAGCCCAGCTTTGCACTATCCTGCTCATACCCACATCTTGCCTTGTCCCTCTCTACTCCACCACCTTGCTCCCATTGTTTTGCCAACATGTCATGCATGGCTGCATGCTTCATGACCTCCTCCCTCACTTCCATGCTGCCTCTTCACTTGGGGTATGCTCCGTATGCTGGTGAAGCAAACACCCACTCTTTCAAATGTCTCCTCCAGCTATATGTATGCTCTTTATTTAACTAGGAAGCCTCCTGCCCTGAGGATGCTGTAACGTGCTTAAAATTCAGCTGCCTGCCTATCCAGCAACACAAGTCACCAAGATGGCATCACCTCAATGGGTTGCTGTGGGCACTGGCCCCCCACTGAAAACAAAGGCCAGTTCAAGGTCATTAACCTGACAAAGCCTTACATGGAACATGTCTTGACTAACTTGAGAGAACTCTGTCCCTCTCTCTGACCATGATATTCCACCAAAGCTGAGCTCCACTGGAACAATGTTGCTGTTGACCAACAGAGTAGGGTTCATGACTGTGGGAGATAGAAGCCAAATCAAGAATACAGAAATCCAGGCTAGAAGTATGAGCAGCCATCAAGCTCACTATATTAAGAGTCAAATGTAAAGCCGGCCTGTTCTATCAGGCAAGTTCCCTCATTCTCTCAGATTTGTTCACTTCGAAAAATATTAATCATTCTTGGGGCAGGGAAGGCAGAGAGAGAGCATGCGAGAGGGAGCGCATATCAACAGTGTTTAAGTAATGGGTAGAGCTGGTTGGAAAACTGATTTTCTGTTTTGCAAAAAAGTATGAGAGTTCATAAATAAATGTAGTCCTGAATAGAGAAAGAGACAAATTTTTGAGATTTTCGCCAACAAAGTGCAGAAAAAAAATTGTTTGGGGCCAGTTGAAATGTTTTGATAAATTCCACACGTCATTTCAATTTGAACCCTTTTCGATTTTTAATATAAAATGAAGCAAACTTTGAAATGAAAAATCATTTCAAAATGAGAAAAATCAAAACTTTTCATCCTAAAAATGACAAAGAGAGACATTTTGACAATTTCAAAATGCTCCCCCGCCCCACTATTTTTAAATGAAATTTCATCAAAATTGTGAAAATTTTTGGTTTAATTTATTTTTTGTTGACAAGCTCTGATAATGGTATGTGCTCAGATACTATGGTGGTGAGGGCATATAAATATCTGCATGGAGGGATAGATTCTGTGATAGTCTGCTAGTCCTAATCCATCACCTTGGGCAGAGCGATTATCCAGGGAACAATTAAAAATAATATCAGTTGCAATGCTGTGAGGTAAAGCCACTTTCTGATCTCTGTCACTCCCCTCCCATCTCCCAGTGTGCTGTGAATTGGTCTTGACTTGTTTCCTTTTGTTTGCATTAGATTGAAAACTTCTTGGGGCTCGGAGTTTAGCTACTCCATACTCAGTACAGTGCTGAGAATGCTACCAACATTCAAATAAATATGATTGTTTTAACTATGAAGAACATAGAATTTAGCTCTTTTACTTCTGGAGGACAGTTGCAAATGTTAACTAATTAGTCCTCAACACCTTTCTGAGGTAGTTTAGCATTATCCACATCATACATATGGGGAAAATGGAGGCAGAGTTTAAGGGCAAAATTTAGGTGCCTAAATCTGTAGTTAGCTACCAAAGTAAATGGCCTGATTTTAGCAGCCATTGTAATAACTGGAAATTAATACAAAAGAGCACCAAGTAGCTCCCACTGTATCAACTGGTGTAGGACTGCGCACAAAATAGTCACCCCAAAATGAACTTGCGTCTCTATTTGCTTCAGTGTTTTAACAATATGTTAGTAGCTTTATAGAAGCAGGTGGTCGTCTACAACTGTCAGACAAAAAGTTAATCAAGGACCTTGCGATGACACAGAAAAGCACTGAGTTGTGACGACAATAATTAAGGGGCTCCGAGACTTCTGTATTAGTTTCAGTCTGATCCACCCAGTTCAGTGAACAATAAAGTACCTCGAAGGGTTGTAACATACCCAGACTTGAAATTACCCAATTTTCCCCTGAATTCTGCCAGATATAGCCTGTCACCAGTGCTAAAATATTTAGTATGAGAGACTGCCATTTCTAACGTGAAGAGCTGCATTATTAATGAGATCCACATTTACATTTTAGGTGAAAACATATTATAGAAACCAGTCAATAACAGTGTAAAAACTAATTGCAAGGTGCATGGTACATTAATTCTTTTCCATAAACAAACATCCAAGGACTGATGCTAATGCAGAACTGATCATTTTCTACTCATACCTGCCAAGACAGATGGAAGACATCCCAGGCAGCATTCTGAAAAGCAGAGAGCTTTGAAATAAGTGTTTCTTCTGAGAAGAAGGTCCCAAGTGATTAAGTGGGATCCAAGATTTCATTGGAGATTTTGTTATCATTTATTATGTGTGGTTTGAAATCAGCCCCATGCACACACAGAGTACAGAAACAATTGCTGCCTTGAAACGCTAGCTTAAAAAAAACAAGACAGATGAAGGGTGGCAGGGGAAAATGGCACAAAGAAGTCAAAAAATCAGTAGCAGAACTGGAAACAGAACCCACGGCTCCTGGGTCCCAATACACCAGAATATGTAGCTTCTCATTTTCGGCAACATCTTTTCAATTTGAGATTCCTCTCCCTTTTCATGTGTAATTCTCATTTTAATGACACAGTGTTGGGAACAAAGACTATTTGGTGGCTCGTGGGAGAGGTGTGGTACTTCCTCAACTCCCATCAAGTTTACTGCAGGCTTGAAAGTTGAAGGTACATTGTGCCTTGATGAAGAGGTTCAGTCACTTATAAGATCATATCTTTGTTCTGTATTGCATTTACACACACCCTGTCTTGTCTCTGCCCACCCTATAGCTATTACCATAGAATATCAGGGTTGGAAGGGACAGGAGGTCATCTAGTCCAACCCCCCTGCTCAAAGCAGGACCAATCCCCAGACAGATTTTTACCCCAGCTCCCTAAATGGCCCCCCTCAAGGACTGAACTCACAACCCTAGGTTTAGCAGGCCAATGCTCAAACCACTGAGCTATCCCTCCCCCCCCCCCGCTTACCTAGATTACAAGGCATGGTAAGCTAGAGACTCGAGATGATATACACATATAATGTGTGTTTTTGCACAAAATTTGTGTGTGTGTGTGTGTGTGTGTGTGTGTGTAAGTGTGTAAAAGAGTGGAAGTTTTAACATATAAGAGAAAATAGGGTAGCATTTGGTTGCTGTCTAGTATGTTGCCCAGATTTTCGGCTTTCTGCTGCTCAGAGACAAATCAGTTTGTAGCAAGTACACAGAAGTTTGGACAGAACATGATCGTGGAGACTTGTTCAAGATTAAAGAGCCAAAGCTACTTTACCACAGTCTATCTTTAATGAACTGGTTGGGGTATGTGTGTTCCACTGCCATCTACGGGGGAGAAGCTGAACCGATCAACTGCAGAAATCATGGTGATGTGAGAATCAGGCCCATAGTATCACCCTTGGTCTATATTCTATATTACTGTGTTTTCATGGCTGCCAACAGAGTCACATTAGTTTGTGCTCGGTACCTCTGGGGGAAAAAAATCAGGCATTAAGGACCTGAACCAATTCCCATTGAAATCTATGGGCACCTCTTCTTTAACTTCAATGGATATTGGATGAAGCCCTTGATACTTCTGGATTGAAATCTTGGTCCACTAAATATTTTCCCTGTTGGTACATTTTCAACATTTAGAAGTACAGAACGTAACAATGAGGCCCTGGACATAACCAATTCAACAGCACTGTGACAAAGACTGCAGCGCAAAGAAATAAGGTTCAGCTCACAGAGCGTTACACTTGAACTCATCCTTCATTCCTGAAATCCGCAGCTCACAATTCTCTGCGCTTCCTATTTATGTTCATCTGAAACCCAATTAATACGTTGTTAAGTTTCATGCCTATAGTGGCTTTATCTTCAGCTCACTGAACTGTAGCGTTCAATCCCCTCCACATTACATATACCAAAGTGATCTGGCTAAGAGCAGAGGGCTCCAAACTGCAACATTTTCATTTTGGAATTGGACTTGGGACGCCAAAGAGTTCTGGGGACTTTGAATCCATGAGACGTGCATTGCAGTAAAGTAACAAAGTTGGATCTGAAAAAAAATAGGGAGCAACTTTCTCATCAGATGTAAATGAAAAAAAAAAAAATCCTGGTCACTACTCTTCTATGAGCGTCTTACAACAACAAGGGATCTCACAATAATCCCAAACTCCAAACCCGATAAATCAATTATTATCACCCCTGAGCCAAGTGGTAGCAGATGATGAAGCCTTGAGTTTGGGGCTGAAATCAGTGATGTAGAATCTGGGTATATTCTTTGTGCAACCTGCTTAGTTCACACTACTGTATATACACTAGTCCTGGAACAGAGGTGGCTCACAAATGGCACAAGAAGACCCCTCTTTCAGGGAACTCAGTCCAAGCACGGGTGCCTGGTTCCCAGGGAGCAGCTCTGCCTGAAAAAAAATGACTGTGGTCAGAGCGCTTAAGAAAGAACAAACTCCATTGCTGCTTGCTACAATTTCCTCAAAGAAACACGTACACAAAACCAACGCCACCAAAATGTTTTCTTTCAAGACTAAAAACTTGCTGGAAAAAGAAATTGTAAGGTTATGTGTAACTGTGCCATTAAGTTATGCCTGGCTTAAATGGACATACACTCAAAAAGGGCCGATAACACCTGAGTGAAGGCAGCCAGGATTATCCGGGTTGTCTACCACACACTACAAGTTCACAGACTGTGGCTTAGTTGCGACTACAGACCTCCTCTTTGCTGTTCACCCAACCACACTATGATCTAAAAAAAATAAAAATCTCTATGATGCAATTTGTCATATTTTGGCATGAGTCTCCAGCCACCAGCTCTCTAGCCCTCTTCTTTCTTGCATCAGTATCACAGGTCATCTGTAAGCCAGGGAGAAGATGGCATTGGGGAAAGAGCTTACCCAGAAGCCATTTCATTGAGAGCTGCGGCCTGGTCTACATCTGAAAATTAGGTCAACTTAGCCACATCGCTCAGGGCTTGTAAAAATTTCACACCCTGTGAGATATAGTTAGGTCAACCTAGCTCCCACTGTAGATGCAGTGAGGTCAATGGAAAAATTCTTCCATTGACCTACCGAGTGCCTCTGAAATGTGGATTACCGACATCGAACAAAAACTCCCTTCCATTGATGTAGGAAACATCTACGCTACAATGAGGTAAACCATCAATGCTTTCTTAGAGTTTGAAGAATGAAGTCTTTTACAACTAAGCACTGTAAAGTTATCTTTCAATAAAAATCTTGTAAACATAAGAATGGCCATACTGGGTCAGCCAATGGTTCATCTATCCCAGTATCCTGTGTTCTGACAGTGGCTGGTGCCATTCAGAGGGAATGAACAGAATGGGGCAATTTTTCAGTGATCCTTCCCTTGTTGTCCAGTCCCAGCTTCTGGCAGTCAGAGGCTTAGGGACACAGATAGCATAGGATTGAGTCCCTGACTATGTTGGCTAGTAGCCACTGTTGGACCTATCCTTTATTAATGTATCTAATTCTATTTTGAACCCAGTTATATGTTTGGTCTTCATAACATCCCCTGGCAACAAGTTCCGCAGGTTGAATGTATTCTGTAAAGAACTACTTCCTGATGTTGGCTTGAATCCTGCTGCCTATTAACTTTATTGGGTGAAACCCTGGTTCTTGTGTTATGTGAAACAGTAAATATCACTTCTTTATTCACTTTCTCCACACCATTCATGATTTTATAGATTTCTATCCTATCCTCCCATTGTCATCTCTTTTCCAAGCTGAACAGCCCTAGTCTTTTTAATCTCTCCTCCTACAGAAGCTATCCCATCCCCCTATTCATTTTTGTTGCCCTTCTCTGTACTTTTTCCAATTCTAATATATCTTTTTTTGAGATGGCATGACCAGAACTTCATGAAGTAGTCAAAGTCGGGATGTACCATGGATTTATATAGCGGCATTATGAGAATTACTGTCTTATTAGCTATCCCTTTCCTAATAGCTCCTAATATTCCATTACCTTTCTTGACCACTGCTGCACATTGAGCGTTTTCAGAGAACTTTCCACGATTCCAAGGTCTCTTTCTTGAGTGGTAACAGCTAATTTAGATCCCATCATTTTGTATGTATAGTTAGGATTATATTTTCCAAGATGCATTACTTTGCGTTTATCAACACTGAATTTCATCTGCCCTTTTGTTGCCCAGGCACCCAGTTTTGTGAGATTCCTTCATAACGCTTCACAGTCACCTTTGGAATTTGTGGAGGTTTAAACTCTTTTTTTTTTCCCTCTGGGGGAGGGGGCTGTGTGGAGAAAAAATCCAGTTTTATAACTTATTTTTATAGGTCTGATAACACATCCCTACATTCTTATTTGGAATGTCTGGAATTCAGACCATCCTGACATTCTTTTATGCAACCAGTCCTTTTTCTAAAACATAAATCACATACAAGTTTGTTTTCTCGAGAGAAAGATCAAGTCAACAACAGACTGGGGTCTTGTACAAGGTGAGGTGTCCAGTCCTTTGAGAAGATGCTCTTTTGCCTTTTGTCCAAAATGATCCTTGGCTTTATGATCTGCCCTTTATAGCATTTACAACTCTCATGTAAAATTTCTATTAAATATTTTGTATAAAGCACAAATTGCAATAGCCAATACATCGTTTGAAAAACAGCATAAGGAAAAGAGTACAGAATTAAAACTACCATAAGCAGGAGTTATAAAAGCTGCATTTTAGAGATTGCATAAACACTTAGGTGTGATACACATGGTTTTATGGCTACGAAGAGTTACTTTCCCTGCCGCTTGGCTTGTCCCTGGGTAACAAAAAGCAGAAACCTTTTGGAATTAGCCTGACATAGCAGAACATAAGCAACCAAAAATATAAGTATGTCTTGTTATATTCTCCAGGCATCCAGTGTATAGTATAACTGTAGGATTAGCTTAATACTCAGTAAAAGCATAAACAAATTTGTAATGACCTAATGTTATAAAAATATCTGGACTTAGAACTTCAAAGGTTTGAATGTTTATTCAGGCTGAACCCACATTCAAGCTTTTCAGGTTTGCCAATCCCTAATTTAGAAGGGGATCTCCTCCAGGGCTGCAAATATGGGGCTTGACACTTCCAGCCCCTTGTGCAGCACACGAGGAACCTGGCTCCCTGACTATGTCTGCACAAAAGGTCAAGCACAATGGAAGTCCTTATTTCCTCTGCAAGGCTAGTGGAATTGCTGGCTTCCGCCTCTCTAGAGGGACAGGAAACCAATAGCATAAGCAGCAACAGATGATGTACCCTTTTCCCCAGGTGGTGCCGTGCCAGGTTCCTATTAGGGTCCTCAGAGCTCCAATTAGCATTGTGCATATGGAACAACCATCATCTTGGTCATCACCAGGAGACTGAACCCCGGACTCCACAGCTAAAAGGATGAGTCTCTACAGATTGAGCCGTAGATCTACATCCCCTAGTTGGGAGCTGCTGAAAACTCAGGCAGAGAAGAACCCATGTAATACACACTCCCCAAAGAGGCCTGTTCACTGACCCCAACAAGGCTACATGCCCATCTGCCGCCATGGAGAAAAGGTTTTCTGATTAACTGCTAACAGGGATGACAGCTTAAATTATTGCAACTTTTTAGGTGGACATGGACTGAACAACATAGACCACCCTGAAACATTGTCCTTTCCCTGCCAAGGATTTTGAAATGTGCTATTGCCACTTCATAAAACTCTTACATCCACGGAAGGGAGCCCTTTATCCTCTGTACTTAAGATGATCTTGGAGAGCTATTTATTGATTAACTCAGCAGCCTGCTGCACATCACTTTTAGCAATAAGGAAGCTGTTTATGTACAGCCCATGCAAAGTTACCTGCCTATTAAATTGGTTTAAAACGTTAGGCTCCAGATTGGCCATAAAAATTCAAGCAGCCGCTGCAGGAACCAGAGGTCCCATTGCAACTTTTATCCTCTAGATTGTTTCTAAGGTTGCCCCCAGGCATAAAGCAGAGGGTGGTGGTGGCACAATTATGAGGATTACATATTTGTAGTCCACATACTGACATCAGTTTGCATTAAATAGACGAAAGAACACATTTTAATGAATAGAGTGCCCCTTCCTCATACAGGAGGTCAACTGGAGAAAGATGTGCTGTCTCTACAATTACTTTACTAGCAGCTTGGATAACTGGGCATTATTTTCACTGCCCTCCAGAGATCTTGTGAGTTTGTATGTTCCCTGTGTTTCTACTTCCAGGATTTCTACAAATACAAGATATTGTCTATTTGTAACAGGGGAAAAGCACAAAAGTTTCAGAGTACAGTTCAGTTCTCTAAGTTTGGATGATTGTTCAAAACATGTGAGCATCCCATGTTTGTAAAACATCCTGGAAGTTTCAGAAAAACAGTTTCTCTCATGAGATGAGAGACATCTTCCAGTGATAGCTAGAAATATTGCAAGAACTGCTTTAGACATGGTATTTTGCCACTTTCAGCTTTGGTCCCTACTAGAAACCAGAACTTGATATAAAGTATTACCAGAATTTTTAAAAGTGTTCATATGCTAAATGATTCATACGTCATCTTTGGAGTCTGAAAAATTGGACTGGTAATGAAACCTCAGAATAGATTTTCATATGGAACTTCTGGGTTTTCTTATGTCCAATCTCAGCCAGAAACCAGAAATTTGAATGTTTTTTATAAGGTCAATTTTCTTTCCTTTTATTTTTTCCAAATTCAATCTTGCAACCCTCACATGAACCAGTTATTTCTTGAAACTTTTCAAAGAGATATTAAAAGCAAATGAATAAAGATGCAACTAAAACTTAAATAGGAATCCAACTTTTTAAAAAAGACCATGTTTTACATTTAGAATGCTAAAATCAGAAGTGAATATTTGACTGAAATAATTTCCCCTAATATGCCATGGTCTGAGTCTTAAGGCTTCCTTTGTTGGTAGAAAGTGGCTTTCCAATGACCTAATAAAGATAACATGGTACAACAGTGTTACAACTTCTGAGTATGTTACATGACCTAGCACCACTGTGAACCTTCCCTAAACACAGAAGCTCAAGGGGCAAATTGTTAGTAGTCGTCACAGTAGGAAAAAAAAAGATTTAGCATGACATATCAAGTTCCAAACCTATTACTGCTAACCTCTTTGAACCTATTCTATCTAATGTAAATTATAAATGACTTTTGCACTGAACTGAATGACAATCTGGGAGTCGCATTAAATCCAATTGAGAGGCTAATTTCCAAACTAGAAAAGATTTCAATTAGCAGGAAAAAATTGAAAACCATGACTAGGAGCCAAGAAGTCAGTAAAAATAGGAAACAATCACAAGAAATTAATTTAATGTGTGTTACTGAAAAAGGTTTCAATATGTTGGACATAATGGCCTGGCATTGTTTCTGGCTTCAGTTAAAAATCATGCTAATTCAATGTTTCATTTCAAGTCGCCATGTCAAATTCTATAACCAAAATAGTCTCTCTGCCCCCTAACCATTCCCCATAATCACTGAAATACAAAATAGCAGGAAGTCATTTGGGTCACCCAGTCTTACCAAGTAATTTGCAGGACTTCTACTATATCAATCCTACATGATCGCATCCAATTCATTCTTGACGATCTGCACTGGTGGTGCCTCCACCATCCCATTTTGAATTGTCCTTCCTAAGCTACCTGCACTTTGCCTTCCTTAAGAGCACTGGCCCACCTCCTCCAACCTTCAGAAATGGTAAATGAGATCTTCATTCACACTGCTTTCTTGTAGGTGTCTAGACATTGTTCTTGTGTCAGTCTTAAGGACCTCTTCCTGAAAATGGATGCAGGCAGGCAATGGCTTGTGCTCAGGAGGAACCTCACCCAAGTCAATGGGGCTCTGCACAAGTCTGCTGGCATGGATCGACTTGCTGAACAGAGGGTTGTCTTCACTGCAGTGTTAGCATGAGGTCCCTAGAATAGAGGTTCCAGAAATAGATCCATGTTGTTTATAGTTAGTAATAATTTTGAATATGATTTATATATATTTTTGTTAATGGAGATATAAAAATGATCTATTCAGATAAATGGGAATAGGGTAGGGGTGTGAGTAATTGAGGGGTTACAGACTGTGCAGAATGTGTATATGCTGCTGATACAAGGGGAGACTCATCTACAACTGGGCACTGAGGAGGTGTCGGTCTGCAAGAAGCTCCTAAAGCCAAAGGTTTGCATTCCCAGAATCAACAGTATTCCCTTTGAACAACTGTTCTGTGTTAAGGGTGTAACATTAGCGCCACTGAGTACAGGCAAGTTATTCCACTAGCCTCGCTTGAGGGAGAGGGACCACACAGCAAAACAATGCTTGAGCTACAGAGTGATTGGATTAGCAGCGCATTGACCAGGACAAGCAGGCACCATGAACAACAGACACATGGGATGGCTTTAAGTAGAAGGCTGCAACTTTATTAATTATACCCTGGAGAGGGACACTACGCTGGTTCCAGTGTGGGTCCTGGGGCTTTAACCACAATCCAAACAGTAACTCAGGGTAGATCTTTCCCAGTCGACCCCACAGACTCAGCTCAGTTGTGAAACCTCTCTCCCAACCATCCTGGGTAAGGCAGGGTGGAGTGACAGAAGCCACAAGGCTGTGAGGGGGATGCAATCTATGAGACTGAAGGCTCCTCCCCCACACCCCTCCCATGACTGCAAGGTACAGCTGCAGAGTCCTGGGTCTTATTAACCTCTGGGAGCTGGCCCGTTGGCCTTTACCAGCCTGGGACGTTGACCACAAGTTGCAACAAGGCAGTAATATTAACAGCATTATATCATCCTCAAATCCTATCATTTCTACCCCATTATTGCCACTGGGAGGCTGCAGGGCAAACAGAAAAAGCCCCTGGACAACATGCCAGTTGGGAACAATGGGAAAAATTCCTTCCTGAACCCAAAAATCAGGTCATCAATCAGACCCTGAGCACCATAAAGGGCACAGCTCCCAATCTACAAGTAAGGGGAGGGAAGGTCGGCTAGATAAGTGGGGGAGCAGAGGCTTTTGAAAAGCGGAGGCTTAGTTTAAATAGGTAACATGGGGGGGACCCATCAACCAATCAGCTAGCCTCCTCCCCCTATGCTCAACCAACGGCTAAGGAAAAAACCAAGATGGTAGAGTAGGGGAAGGTAGTCTCTTCCTAACACATGCATTTTTGGGCTACTCTCATTCCCTTCTGTGATAAATGAAGTGGGGGGAGCTCCCTTTTATGGACACCGAACCAGCCAGTTAGCTATAAAATTCCTCTTAGTAGCTGTTCTCTCCTTGGGCTTGTTAACCCTTCACAGGTAAAAGGTGTTTTTTTTTTTAAGGTAAATTTTATTAAAAAGAAGAAAATACATCTGGAACTTAGGCTTTTGTCTGATTTAAAAAAGCCACTTACAAAATGTAAACATTAAGAATAACCTTCTTGAGGTCCAGCTTAAAGGTTACAAGAGAAACAAAAAGCATTTGGGGTTAGGACAGAGGGGTCCACAAGCCAAGAAATAAACAGAAATAAACCTAATCGTGTCTTTCTAAATATTCCTGATCTACTTACACATTTGGAAGTTCCAAATAAGTAGTTCTAGGTATGATCTGATGATTTATGATCATACCTGGCTTAAAGTTTCTCAGAGCATAACTGCTCCCTGTTCCCCTCTTTCCCGGAGAATACAACAAACAGACAAAGGGCAGTTTTTTTCCCCAATTTTAAAAAAGTTCTAGTCCTCCCATTGGCTCTTTTGGTCAGGTGCCCCCTCCTTTCCTTTTACCTGTGGGCTTGTTAACCCTTCACAAGTAAAGAAAGTAGAGAACAGCTACTAAGAGGAATTGTATAGCTTACTGGCTGGCTGGGTGTCCATAAAAGGGAGCTCCCCCCTCCCTTCATTTATCACACCTACTGTCCAGCCTCAGGTCCCCTGCTGCTAAAGCTGGTGAGAGGGTAGAGTGATTAGCAGCTGAGGAGTTATTGTACCTGGAGCTACTGCATTCCTAGCTCCAGTAGCACTTAAACTTAAACCCGCAATGTGTCAGCCTGCTTGAGCTTACAGCACAACTTAACTCCTGCTATCAATTTTTATATGTGGACAGGAGTGCGGTTAGGGGCAAAACTCATACTTTGAGCTCACAATGCAATCCAGACAAGCCCTGAGGTACTAATAGGGCCAGATTTGTAAAGGTATGTAGGCACCTACAATCCCATTCACATCAATAGGAGTTAGGTACCTGAATGCCTTTAAAAAATTGGTTAAGTCTTTACTTCTCTAGTCTGTGGGGGTCACATTTTGAAACCTGGTCACCTAATTACACCTGCAGGATGTGTGTATGTAGCAGCCATTGTGCATTCAAAACTGGTAAATGGTGTATGTAAACCTTGCATACACATGCCATAGGGTGGCAATATGGTTTGTTGGAGTTGTTGTTACTATTTTCATCTCTTCCACCAATTCATTTTCGGACTGAGTTAAGTCTCGCTTCCCCGTGCCTCAGTTTCTCCTTCTGTAAAATTGGGATAATACCCTCACAATGGTATTATGGGGCTTAATTCATTAATGTGATGAAGCACATTGATATCCTATAATAAAAGGTGCTATCAATGTGAAAAGTACTCTCATTCAAGTTTTACTACAATGAACTCTTTGGGCTGGATTCCCTCCCTGCTTCTAACCCAGGCTGCAGGGGACCCACAGGAGCAGTAAATCAACACAGCAGAAACAAGCAGCTTATGAATTTTACTCTACAGGGTAGGAACATATTGGTGCAGCCCCAAAAGGGGGTGAGAGCTCCCATGGTAAGGCACCAATTCAGTGCCTTTTCCAAGCAGCTCCAGTGGTGTGGCCAGATTAAGGCAATCAGAGGTCCTGGGCACACCCCAAATAAGTCCCCCATGGTCCCACTTCCATGCTGTGTCCCTGTCTTCCTTTGGCCATTCAGCACAACACCGTGTAGAGAACAGTGCAGGGTCACACTGCTGTAGCTCTGAGAACTTCTGAAGGACAGACAGACAGACACTGGCCTGCCTTAGAAATGGGGTCTGTGTGTTCCCCCCCACATCCTATTCAGACAACTCTGATGGCTGGTATGGAGAAAATGGTGGGGTGCGTGTGTGTGTAAATCTGCTTCCTCCTTGCCTCTTCTGTGGTGACTTTCAGCCTGGGGAACTAACTCTCTGCACCTGAAGGGTGGTGGCTAGCTGACCTCTGCTTGATCTGCCATTATACCATCTTCTCAGGAATCAGAAGAGAAAAACACAGAGGAATTAAAAACACTTACCAGGTGGAAGACAGCAAGCAGCAGCCAGTTCTAAAACCACTACTTTAGGCCTGCTGGGTTTGCCTCTACCACATTTAAAGGGCCAGTCCCCAAAAGGCATACTGGGAAACTAATCCTTTAAAAGGGCAACCCTACCATTAGCCCTACCTAGCACAGGTGCTACCAGAAAGGAGTGGATTACACACACAGCGTGCAAAGCGGTTTATTTGGCTAGGGGTGTACTCTCCTAATACTGCTTTTCCAGCTAAACAGTTTCTGTAGGTGTCACAGCCATTATATGATGGCAAAGGCAAGGGAGGTGGTTCACACAGTGATTAATGAGAGGGAAGATGGCTCTTTAGACAGCCTAATTGTTATAATAAGGTCTACACACTATGAAGCAACCTCAGAAACATGCTAGTTCATCTCCTTGCCAATGCAGATTTGTGCCTTAAGACATACTTTCTAGTGCTTTGTCCTGTCTAATTTAATTTACCCCGGGTCTGGGTTTTTCCACTACTCCCTTGAGAGACTGTTGGTCAGTCTGACCATTCTCACCATTCAGCAGACTAGCCAACCCCGCTTTTACCACCCTCAACAATTCCTATTCCCTTCCAAGTATTCACACAATAGTACTTACAGAGTCCTTTAAATCAGCATTTAGCCATTGGGCTGGCATAGCCATTTATTCTGTACTAATGCCACTAGCTGCAACCAAAAGGGAAAAAATGAAGATGGGGAGATTTAAAAAAAACCAAACACTTAAGGAACTTAGGAGCACAAGCCTAGATGAATTTCACCGCTAAACATGCAGATACTTAGCCAAACCTTGTCCAAAATATGTGAAATTACTGGAAGCCTCTGTGAAGTCCCATGCCCTTCTGTCTACATACAATCTCCCTCCCCATAACAAGATCTGTGATAGAGATGTATTCTCGCATTCTCTCACTCCCCACCTGTTGTTGTTATTATCTTCTGGCTCAGTTCCTTCTTCTGTCATCTTCTGGCTGCATCTTCCATGCCACTCTCCCAATTCAAATAATTCTCTTCTTCAGCAGAAGGTGAACAAACCTCTAAGACCTGCTAAAACCCCTGAGTTTCAGAGTAATCAGTGCATTCAGCGTTATTTCAATGAATGTCAAGATAATCAATTGCTGCTGAACATTCCAGGTACTCCCAGATAGAAGGCACCTGATGCACTTCTGAATCCAGTTACTGAGATACATTTCAGCAGCAGAAGCTGACTAGTGAGGAAAGAGTTAAGTCAATTGCCCAGAACATTTTAATGAGAGATTTTAATAACTCTAAGCACACCACCAGTATCTATGAATATTAGTTGTCTACTATATAGGTAATTAATTACAAACACAGAATACCCGGGTCATGGCAGAAGTACCTATTTGTAGTTTAATCTATAAAACACATCTACTTTATGCCATACTAAGTATAAAAAAAAACTTAACAGCCAGTTTGTTCATTTTAGAGCATCCAGATAGCTCCTCCCACACCTCCACTGTCTGGCTCATAAAATTGGTAATCTACAATTAAATACCAGAGTTAACACCCACACCATAGAAACTTTAGCACCAAAATCTAATAACACAGCACTGAAATTCTGAAATTACATGACACTTAAATGCCATCTCCTCTGGTATTAACATCATCTTTAATAAATAAACAGGGTGAGTTATAGAAAGTTTCTATGCAGAGGTTTCTATGTGTGGAGTGAGAATGCCAGGACAGGAGAAGAATGATGGACCAGTGGTTGCAGTCTAGCCTGAGAGATGAGGGGCTCAAGTCCCTGCTCTGTCACTGACCACATTTGTGACCTTGAGCGGGTCACTTGACTGCTCCATGCCTCAGTTTCCCCACTGTAAAATGTGGATAATAGCATTGCCCTCTCTCACAGGGGTCTGGTGAGGATCCAATTGTGAGGTGCTCAGATACTGTGGTGATAAGGCAGATAGATTAACTCGTCTCTAATGAAAAGGAAGAGAATCAGAGATACAGTATAATTTTGCTGTAGCACAGAGATAGCAGCGTTCAATCTTTGCTGTCCCTAGCATCTATTTCTGCTGGAGTATGAAGTAAGTATGAGTATGAAGTATGAGTATGGAGTAAGACACTGGATTGGGACTCAGAGGATCTAACTTCAATTCCCAACTCTGCCATGGACGTAGCCAGTAGGATCTTGGGCAGTTCACTTACTCTCTCTGTGATCAATTCCCTACTCAGTGCAGGTATGCTCTCTACTATGCAAATGTACAGAACTAGTGCAATGGGACCCTGAGTTCAGCTGAAGCCTTTAGCTGCTACTGCTCATGTGCTTAGACCACTTCCTATCATGTCTCATTTTTTCCTTGTACTCCCTTCCTTCTGTCTGTATCTATCTGTTGTGTCTTGTCTTCTCCTTAGATTGTAAGGCCTTGGGGGAGGGCTGTTTTTTTGTTCTGTGTTTGTCCTAGATCCTGATGAATTTGCCATTCCACCTCACATTTGTCCTCACTAATGAATTCCTAACCCCATGTATGACTGGGTTTTATGTCCTTGGTGAGTGGGTCAACTTGCTATGGGTAGCATGGCAGATGACCAGTGTTTTGTTAAAGACTTTGAAAATCTTTGAAACAACAAAAGAAATAAACCCTTTGACAAACACAAAGCCAGTAAACAGAACTGAAGTTCCATTAAAATTGAATTAGTCTATTCAGCCATATTCTTCACACTCCATTCCTTCCTTTCCCGGCTAAATCGAACGTTAACACACACACATTTTTGACAGATTTCAATGACTTTGCTGCTTTTTGCTTATTAAATCTGACAAGCCAGCAGACCCATTCTATAGCCGGGAATATGAGGATGGCAATAGACATTACACAAATGATTTTAGGCGGGGGAGGCGGTGTTAATAATGAAAGAGCAATTTTCAAATAAAGCAGAAATGAGTTAACTGCATGAAAAAAATCTCTTTAGACTCTTGGGGCATAGCTACTTTTCCCTTTTAATAAAATCATAGTAGATTACTAAGGAGAACCTAATGACAGAACAATTTGCTATTGCAATAGCTGTGAAGAAAAATGACTTAATCAAAAACAAAACAAAACCGTTACAACATATAACCACTAGTGAAAGGACCTATTATCTCCATAATTCAGAAGGGTGACTCTTATTTATTATCAATGGGAGTTGTGCACAAACACACAAAAGAACATTCTTCAGGTTGCAAAAGTCAAGCACTCATAAATTAGCATATGACTGTGCAACTTTCATTTGGCCTTAATTTGCACAGTCAATCTTCATCCTAGTGGTTAACTTTTTAGTGCTTAACTTTTCAACCTTAATAATGTTTTACTAACTTGGGGAGGTAAATGCAAGTTTCTAGGTTTAAAAAAAAAACTAAACTGAAAAACAAAAAATTCTGTCATGTGACATCACATTGCCACCCAGCTGGGTCATCAGCAGTCTTGGAACCTTTAGATCCATCTCCTAGACTTCTGCTATTTGGAGTAACTGAGAGCAGTAGTAGGTTGCCATCCTCAATGAGGACCAGCACTGGAGGGGAAAAGAAGGTTTCACAGATAGTTGCTGGCTGCAGAGGAATGGTGAGACCTTGGGTTCCATTCCAGGCTCTGAAGGAGACTGTGTCTAGTGGGCACAGAATCTTCTGCCTATTCCTCAAAGCTTGACCCCTTCTGCCCCATCAGCTCCATCCTGTCCTTGTCCCAGTCTGGTCTCTTATTCACTGTTGACTCCTCATCCCGGTCCTATTCTCTTCACCGAGCTAGTCCCAGTCTCTACATCTCATGCTTCTCATTTCAGTCTCAATGTCCCTGTTCAGCAATCCCAGTCTCACCCCTCCAGAGTCCCCAAAATCCAAGTTCTAATCTCCTTGCCAAACCATTGCTAGTCCCAGTCTCCTACAGTTCCCAGTCTCCTCCCGTTCCCCAACCAATCTCAGTCTTCCCCTCACATTTTCTCTACCAGCCCAGCCTATAGTAGAAGGAAATATATCCCTAGCTGTTATGCCCAATGTATTTTTGTGGGTGGTAATGGACGATTCAGGGCTTGGTTGTGGCATTCAGCTACAGTCCTGACTATATCCTACCCCCTACCCAGTGTCGGTAGGTAGTGGGACTAAGGGGGTTTTTATAGGCACAAAGGTGAACGGAACAGCTATCTCTGGCTAACAGCTCTGATGTGCAGTTCATATAAGACCTGATCCAAAGCCCATTAAAGTCAGTGGAAAAGCTCCCATTGACTTCAGTGTGCTTTGACCCAGGCTCACAGAGAAAGGAAAGAGTCCTATCCCTTCCCCCAAAGACTGGGGAGAACAGTGACGTCCCCATTCACATATCACCAATTAGGGGATTCCAAACCCGAAGGAACAGACCATTCACCAGGGAGAAGATTAACCCCCATCCGCAGTGGTAGTGTTTGTCCCATGGTGGTGCCCTGCGAAGCTCAGTTCTGGGGGCCCTACCTGTGTTGCCCCCGATCATGCTGGGCCCCTCCGTCCTCACGCTGGCTGGGGTTTGCATTTCACTTTGTCACCAAGGAGAAGTGACTTAGCCACCATGTTAAGGGACCCCTTTGCTGCCTCGAGGCCCCCCGAGATTGCATGGGCTGCAGGTGCCTAACACCGTCACTGCCCATTCCTCAGGCAAATGCAATGTTTTAATTGTTCCTTGCTGTGGAGTTATTCCAGCCCTACTTCCTTAGGCTATCTAGATAGAGGGAGTGGCTCTTCAGAATCAGGTTTGGTACTATATTCATAGGAGCTCTGTTCTTCTTGCTCACCTGTACAGCCCTCTATTGTTCAGTGGGAGGTTATTTCTCAATTTGGCCTTGCACAGCAGACTGGCATTTCATCCTAGATAAGCTGACCTGCTGCATCCCGAAGGTGACAGATGTTTACTCGCCCCCACTTCCATCTGGATTCAAACTAGTGTGTTGCTTCTGTCCAGGGAGCAAGCAGGGCTGACAGCGATCCCTCACAAAACATTGCTTCCTGTAATATATTTTCAGCACGTAAATCCTATTCTCAGAGGGAACCACCTTTTCCCACCAATATGCCTAGGAACTTGACATTCAATACCCAATGTCTGCCCTTCACTGCAGATTTAATAAAACAAGACCAGCAAGCCATAACCCCGACTCAATCAATGTGTGCAAGTATGTCTCACTCACTAGCAGTCACCTGGGATATGGACAGAAAGAACTAACTCTTATAGTAAGGACAGAAATGGCACAGAATTATTACTTTGACTCCATCAGTTTCCCACTCTCCTACCCACTTCCCTCCTTATTCTGCATTGGCCCTTAATCTTAACCAAAGATGTTAGTTAACTGACATTTTAGCCAAAGATATACAGAAACAAAACGAAAAATGTAAGTATATTAGTCTTCAATCTAGCAGACAGAGGCATAAGAAGATCCAATGGCTAGAAGTTGAAATCAGCCAAGTTCAAACCAGAACTAAGTTGCTAATGTTAACACAGAGGGTAATTAACTATTGGAACAGATTACTAAGGGATGTGCTAAATTTTACAATTTACCATCTTCAACTGAAGTCAGGATGCCTTTTTAATAAATGTGCTCTAGTTCAACCTCAAGTTGTGGGAGTAGATTTAGAAATCACTTGTGAAAGTCTCTGGTCTGTGTTATGCAAGAGATCGAACTCGATTGGCATTGGTCCTTTCTGACCCTGACATTCATGAATCTGTTAGAAGCAGGAAGTATGTGAGAGAGCTAGTGGGCCTGCTGAATATGCAGGTTGTAAAGGAGTATATTGAGGACAATAAGGAGATAGCAAAGAAGAGAAATTATTTCTTTGCATCAGCAAACCCCGGAGTGTGTAAGGGTGATACTTACATCAGAGCCACTCTTTTTTAGAAATGAGATGCAGTCAGGAACTGAGTGTCAAAGGAGGTAGCGGTAGAACAAATTGATAAGTTAAACAACAAGTCACCAGGACCAGATGGTGTACATCTGGGAGTTCCAACGGATCTAAAAAAATGAAGTGGCTGCTTGCAAAAGTAGGCACCACTTCTCATTAAAATCAGAGGACCAGAGGGTACGAAATGTTGCAATTATCAAAAAGGCGGCTAGAAATGGAGCAGATTGCACACCCCTCCTGGGCAAAGATCCACACTGAGAGACATTATGCCTGGCTGAGGCACAATCTTTCGGTTGTGGCTGCATACCACCCCTTAGGCACGGTTAGGGCATAACTGCTCCAATCTAGCCTTTAATGTTTTGCTGAACTTCGAAAACTTAAAGTGATAAGTATGCCGTGTAGATAGACAAACTATATTGTTGGTAAACATTATCATTAGATCACAGAGTCGCTGCAATAAAGTTACCAGGGTAGATAAGATCCCCAAGTGAAAACAGACCTCTCAGACATACATATGTTGTAAATAGTAAGTTTTCCACTGACAGTAGGTAGCTAGTTTGCCTCTGTGTTCTTTACCCTCCAAAAATATGTGCTACTGTACTGGGTTGTTTGGTGACCTGCAACAATCCCACACCTGCCATGCAATGTTCCATAGTCCAAGACCACCCCCTTATTAGTTACATTCTCTTATTCCTGATTCAGGAACATGGCCGATCTGACCGTTTGAAGCTGATTCACTACCCTGTTTTCAGGTTTCCTGCATACCTTTCTTGCTCTGTTATTGGTTTATATAAAGCAGGTACAATCCAGCCTGGCCTTTTCATCTCCAGGAGTAGCAGAGCAAAAGGAATATTACTGTATACATAAGAAGGACCAGATTTCTGTACTCAACACCTCACCTTATGTAGGTGATAAGAGCTTGGAAGGGCAATTTGCTACTCCAGTTCTTTTCTTAGTAAATCAGTACATTCACATGGAGGTTACTTTTTCTGACCCAATCAGTGCTGATGCAGTTTATCAGAGCCAAATCCTCAGTGGGTCTAAATCTCCATAGCTCCTTTGTCTTCAGTGAAGTTACACTGATTTATACCAGCTGAGGAGCTGGCTCATTGTTTTCTTTTATTTCTGCTTCTGACTACTTACTGGTTTTCTGGAGAGTAGGAGCAACCTAACTGTATAACCTCAATGAGACCATACTCTTAGTCTTATTTAGCCTATGGTTTGGGGCTGAATCGATAAGAACAAGTTCAGATGTGCCCAGGGTAAAAAGAAGAAAACGAATCCTGATGGAGGAGGAGGGACCTATAGCTTTGACACTGAATACCTATGTCAAGCCCGTCAGAACAGAGCCTGGGACACAGACTTAAGGAATCATATAACTCCAAAATATACATGAGAAAGATGTAATTTCACCAAGGCATCCTGGTGACAAGCAAAGCTGGTGTGGTCTCTTAGTTCTCCCAGAAGTCCAGGTCTATCGTTTGCTGCCATTTGAAACGATGGATAAGTAAGGGCACAGTTGATGAACAATGGATCTGCTAAGAGGGTTGTTTTTATTGTTACGTCCTCTGGGTTAGTGGAGGCTGGTGTGCGCTCCAAGTGGGTAGAAAAAATGCATCGACTAGGTCAGACAATGGACGAAAGCAAAAAAAAAAAAATCAGATAATGTCTCCTCAAAAGAGGAATGACAAAGCTTATTCTGCCTTCAGTAAGGAGCCTCTGTTGCCTGTGGTGATGCTTTAGTCCCACAGGTAGAGTTGGTTGAAAAATTAATTTGTATTTTAGTCCAAATGTCTGCCTAGTCAATGAAAACTTGAAAAATTCCACAACAAGATTTCAACATCATAAAAAAAGGTTGTCTTCAAAATGTTTGCAAAACAGTTACAAAACACATTTTTGAACCCGCTCTATGGGCCAGCGGTGCAAATGGCTACACTAGTTTACGTTTAGGTGCTATAGGGATACAGGCAATGGGAGGGTTCATCCTGGACTGTTAAATTTCAAGGTTCTTTGATACGTCTCATATATCGGACCCGAATGGTGTTCCCGTGAGCTGTCCTCAAACTGATTGAGGATTCTATTCAGTGCTGTGGCTAAACCGTGTCAATTTCTGTCCTACCTTTGCATCTGATTACTCCAGGTAAGCCTCCTTCCTGTGTCATGCTCAGTGGAAATGGAACCAGAGGGTCAATGTTCCCTGGAGGGACTGTTATTGAGGGGACACCTGTGGAACTGGGAATGCAGGGAGCTGGGCAGGAAACAACACAGCCACGTGGACAGAGTGGTGCATAGGGTTTCATAAAGTTCCACTTGTTCAGTTTAACCTGCATTCACTCTTTGCTAAGGAAAGATGGTGGTGTCATTTGAGTGGTGAGTGCTCTCAAGTGCAGCCACTGGCAGTGTGAGCCATGGAACTCTATAGCTGCCCAGAGCCCTGGATTTTGCAGACACAAACCCAGCCCAGTGATGGACCCAATGGAAGGAGGCATTTGAGCTGTCCACAGACCTGGCCATGCAGGAAGGGAACAGCGGCGGGAAAGTAAAAATGTTACTTTATCTTACTGGAGAACAAGACAGAGAGGTCTGCCCCACTCTGAAGCTCAGCAGTGTCTCAAGCCTCACAGCGGTCCTCAGAGCCCTGGGGACTTATTGCTTCCCAAAGCAGAACGAAACTGTGGAGCCAACCAGGTTTTTTCACTAGAGACCAATCGGAAGGGGAGGAGATATGTTACTGCCTTACCCACATTGGCTGCTACATGCAATGTTGAGGACTTGATAGACTTCCTAATGTCGGAAAGGATAGTCTGTGGCACTTGGGATCACCACCTGCAGGAACAGCTGCTCCGGGAAGGTGATCTCACATTAGACAGATGCTTTGACATGGGGCATGCAGTGGAAGCCTCAAGAGAGAGGCTGAAAGCCCTAGGAGGAACAACAGCCCCAGAAATACATGCAATAAGACAATTGCAAAGGAGAGCAGGTGGCCGGGTTTCTATACCTGCAGTGAGATGAATTCGCTGTGGAAGACAGCAGGAGCAAGTAAAGTTGATGCGCCCTGCTCTAGGACAGCATTGCAATGTATGTGGCAAGTTGAACCATTTTATCAGTGGGCACAAGAGCAGAGGAAGTTCTCAGAAAGATTCAGTGAGACTTGTACAAGGGGAGGATGGCACATCAGAGAGCAGTGATGACATCATGGCTCCCCTTGAGTCCAAGAGAATATCAGCTTCATGAAAGCAACAAGAGACAATACCAGCCTCCATGCATGCAACAATGTTAACAGGGAAATGCCCTGGGCTATGTCATCTGGATAGTGGAACCTCCTGCAATTGGATTCCTCAGTGGAACAGGGTTGGCCACCTCCTGAGTGCCCCCTCATGGCCAAAGGTCCCTCTGACACACCCTGCCTCAGTTTCCCCCTCTTCAGGGCCCCTTCCACAGACTGTACACACTTTTTCTGGGGTCAAAACACCCCTCATGGGTTTGGGTTTATTCAAAGAAAATAAAGTCAAAATAAAACTTGTCCCAAATTAAATCCAACAAACAAATGTCTCTCTTCTTACTTCCTGTCCCCTCTGCCTGGAGAACTCTGCAGCCTTCCCCCTGCTTGGTCAGTGTCTCTCCCAGCCCTTGCTGCCTGGAGAGTTTTGAAATCCCTTTTGTCTGTCCCCCTGCTTGCTCAGGGTCTCTCCTGCCTTAGCAGGCTACTTCCAGTCCTTTCTACTTGGAGTCCCTGACTCTGCTTCAGTCTGCTTGAGTCCTAACAATCTCTGCTCTCCCTGAGCATCTCCCTTCACTGCTACTTCCAGCTGCTCTTTATAGGGACATCATCTGATTCTTCTCAGGTTTGCATCTTTCAGTAATCAGGGTTGGCTAGCCCTAGGCCCTCCGGTCCTTACAGGGCAAGCCACCCTGCCCCGTTACACTTGGGATGAATTGGACTTGAGCACACACCCATTAGACAGAGCATGGGCAATGTAATAATGGACAATAAGAGCACAATGCAGCCCATAGGAAAATGTGACCGCACAGTAACTAACCCAAAATATAACAGGCTGTATTGACTGCTGTTTGTGGTGATGGATGGTAAGCACCGCAGACCTCTCTGAGGGAATACAGCCATACAAGCTGTGGGTCTGATCAGGGTGCAGCATCAGAATTTTATAGCTGCAATGCAAGAAGCAAAAAGGGGAGTCATATGGCATCAATTTAAAAAGCAAATGGAGAGGTTTTGAAAGGCAACAGGTTCCTCGAAGAAAAGCTGCAAAGTAGATCCCACAGTGTATTTACCATGAAGAAAAATGTCAGTGGCACTATATAATCCAGTATATGAGCAGCTTGAAAGTCTGCAGAGTAGGGATATCATAGCCCAGCACAGCCTGGGTAAGCAGCATGGTGATGGTAAAGAAGCCATGAGTCAAATTATGTATCTGCATAGACCCAAAGTCACTGAACCAGCAATGAAAATAAGCCATTATGCACTGTTCTCAATTGATGACATCTTGCCAGAACTTTCCAAAGCCAGAATCTTTACAGTCTGTAATATGAAGAACAGCTTTTGGCATAAGCCATAAAAAGTCTGGCATGTCGACAACTTTTGGAACCCCGTTTGGTTGCTACAGATGACTGTGCATACTGATAGGCACAAGCCCAACACCAGAGGGATTCCAGTGAATGTGCACTCAAGCTCTGGAAGGACTGCTTGGGGTGAAAATAAATTGCAGATAGTATCCGTACTGTAGGTGACAGGTTCAATGATATAGAACCTGAATGAGACCAAGACAGAAAACTGCAGTGATGCAGGGACTAGAACATACAATTCAATACAGAAAAAATGTAACTCAAACAGCATGAGGTGACATAAGTTGGGCATTTACTAACAGCAGAGGGACTGAGCAGACCACAGAAGGATCAAGGCAGTCAGAGACATACGTGCTCCAGTGGCTGTGGAAGGGGCACAGCTCTTTACAGGAATGATAAATTTCCTGTCCAAATTCTGATCGCACCTGACTGCAGCAGCAGAACCCAGACAGCTCACAAGGCAGGACGTTGAGTGGGCCTGGGCAGCTCCCCAACAGCAAGTGTTTGACATGTTGAAGCAAATGAAAATGAAGGGCCCTGTTCTGAAGTTCTACCAGCCAGGAGAGCCACTGACACTACAGTGTGATGCACTGGAGAAAAGATTGGGTATTGCCCTTTTCCAGGAACAGCCATTCACTTATGCCAGCAAAGTCCTGTTAAAGACTGGGTTGGGTTCGCCAGAATGGGAGCTTCTGGCTGTGGTATTTGGAGTGGAGTGATTCCTTCAGTACATATATGGCTACCCACTAATAGTGCAATCAGACCACAAACTCCTAGAAACAATCATGGCAAAACCCCTTCTTAGTGAGTCAAAGAGATTGCAGTTTGTGGTGATGTGCCTCCATTGTGCTACCAGGTAGAGATCAGATATTGTCCAGGATGATTATTGGCATTAGCTGACACCCTGGGCAGAGCAAGTATTAGTGAGTTGGGGACAGGGGATCAGGACATTGAATCCATTAATATGCTGCACTATCTCCCAATTTGATTTCCATCAGCTTCACTGTTGAAAATCAAAGAGGTTACAAAAAAGGACATCCAACTATATGCCGTCAACAGAGCAACACTAGCAGGGTGGCCAGAAGACAAAAGCCAAGCACTGGTAGGAGCAGAGCCATATTTTCAAATTAAAGATGAGCTGAGTGTTCAGGAATGGGGGACCGAGAGCAGTTGTTCCCATCTCATTATATAAGGATGTCATGCAAAAAGTACATGCCTCACGCCTTGGCATGGACAGCTGCCTTAGATGGCCTCCCGAGTCTTTACTGACAATGAATGAATACACAACTCTTTTTCTTGACAGACACCTGCTGGTCATGTGATAACTGCCAGCACAAAGAGACGCTGTTACTATATGAGCTACCCATCCAAGCATGGGAAAGGGAGCGGGTAGACTTATTTACTTTCAGTGAAAAGCAGTTCTTGATTACAGTGCACTATTATTCAAACTTCTGGGAGGTAGATGCCCTGCCTAACGCAAGAAGCAAGTCAGTGATTGGGAAACTGAGGGTCCATTTTGCAATATATGGCATTCTGGACACTGCATTCACCAATGGACCCCAATTTCCCTTAGAAGAATTCAAGCAATGTGCATGCCAATGGGAGTTTGGCCACCACACTTCCTCCCCACAGAGTAATGGTAATGGCAAGGTGGAATCAGCTAACAGACTGTTACACAAGGATGTTGCTTCTGGTTCAGACAGTTTGTTAGCATTTTTGGCACATAGGAATACACCATCAGAGAGATGTCAAAACAGTCCAGTACAGGCACTGATGGGATGAAGACCAAAACCCTTCTACTAATGAGGGGAGACCTGTTGCAGCCAGAAGGATGGAGACACCATGAGAAGAGATGGCCAACAATTAGAGAAAGCAGCCATTAGAATGCAAAGGGTCAGTCAAGGGCCTACTGGGCTTGGAGACAGGCACCCCTGTAAGGATCCAGCCATCAGAGAGACATCAGAATAAGTGGATTAAAGGCATCATGGGGTGTGTACTGGTACCCGCGCCATACAAAATGACTATGCAAGAGGGACAAGTGATCTGAAGGAACAGGAGACACTTATGAGTCAGCTGATACAACACCCAGAGAAAACCTACAGAGATACAGAGATCACCACAGAATGAAGAGACTGAGAACCATCTGGAGGCCAACCCCACAGGGAGGGAGGAGAATCCACCGAGAGATAGTTTGCTAAATTTAGAGACAGGTGACAGAGAGACAAAGATGAGTCACTGCTGGTGTGGTCGCCTGTTGAGGAGACCAAACAATCTCAAAGACTCTGTAAGAAGTCCGTGGTAAAGACAAGACTCCAAGATGTTTTGTTTCTAATGTGTATATTAAAATGTTTGTAAAATAGATGTAAATAGATAAAATAGATGTAAATAGATAAAATAGATGTATCATGATCAGTGGAACTGAAATCAGAGGGACCAGGTTCTCTGGAGGGGCTGTTATTGACTGAACACCATGAAAACAGGAATGTGGGGAGTTAGGCTGGAAGCAACTCTGCCACATGGTAAGAGCAGTGCCCCAGTGTTTAATAAAGTTCCACTTGTTCAACTTAACCTGTATTCAGCCTCACTCTTTACTAATGAAACACTCCCCACCATCCATACATGCTTTGGCATGTTATATGAGGTGGCAGGAGGTACTGACTGGAAAATGGTTCATCCCTGCATTTAAAGTCACAGATATTACATGATTGGTTCTTAACGATTATTCTATTCTAGATCATGTAAGAGTCATGCAGATGATCTGCTCTGTGACCGCAGAATCAGGCCCTCAGATTTATTAACGTGATATTTATGCATATTGCCAGAATTCAAGATAAATTGAACACTTACTTGGATACCAATGTTCTATCAAGATTTAGATTAGATTAGAGACTTTACCATACAGTGGTTAAACGTACACAGCTCACCTATACTGTACTGTAATCATGCAGATTACAAAATCTGGGTATGGAAAGGGATTTTCCTGCTTCGTGTATCAGGCATATTCCATACGATCCATTTCTTGTGAGTACAGGCAGACAATTATTGGTTGAGTTGGTTCTCTCTGTTTTTTTAAATTATTATTTCTGTGATTTCTACATCATATTATTACAATATACTGATCTTTATTAATAAATAGATTATTAGATGAATGTTAAGTCCTTTGATAGAATTCAGATGTAAATGAGTGGACCATTAAAATTAGGTGAGCCTGAAAGATTTTTTCAGATTCTATTAACTGTTAGAAATGAACCCAAGCGGTAAAATTGGTCCCTCTATGGGTTTGATTCTGTTGTCTCCCTCTGTATATTCATTGTGCAGATATTTTTAAACACATAGCACATCTCAGGGCTTTATTCATAGCATCTCTACTGCATGTTGATTTTTTTCTTTGTAAATTGCATCCCCATCCCCCCCCCTCCACCCCCATAAAATTAAATGTATTTTAGACTAGACATATGATGCATTCCGTTCTAAATCAGGGCCTTCATTTATTACAGTCATTTTCTGCAGTGGCTGTAAATTAGATAATTATTCTCTCTAAGCTCTTCAAAGTAAAAAGTCAGAGAGGTTTTCATTCAGTGATGTGTGCATTGTCAGTAATTCAGCAGCATGTCCAACTAATTCTCTCTCTTTAGAGTTCTGAAGCAACAGACCAATTACTAAACGGCAATAGTGAACTTTTTTTCCCCAGAGATTACTTATAAATATGCACAGACACACCACCTTTTGCTATGATCTCACCAGCTAAGTAGGCTCTGCTGGCATCAGTATATGGGAAATCACTAAGTCACAGTTTTCTGCTGTGTAGGAATGAATGAAGTCCTTAGTCCAAACTTCTCTAGATTTTGGGAGGAGCAGGGAAAGATTTGAACTACTGACCCCACCCCCTCCAGCTTTGGCTAGAGGTTGGAACCTAATACCAGAAGTGGCCTATTTTTAACGTGATCTAGATATAGTCAAAGTCTCATCAGAACAACTGTGGTCTTGTGAAACTTTGGTGCAAGGCACAGGACATTACAAGATTAGCTAAATACTGTCATTTTGGGTTGAACTCCTGCTAGAATGGTGACAGATCTCTTCTCTGTTTTTCCAATGCATTGGTTCCAAGGCATCATTCAGACCTTTCTGATCTGTTATTAGTGTCTCCTTTGTTGCTTTTCCCCACATCATTGCTTTTTACCGTGCTGCCTCTGTGCATAAACTAACCTGTTTGCCAAGCCACTCACATGTTCATTCTGATTCTTCTAAGAACTCACTCCTGCCATTTTGGCTGGGATGACTTTAAAAACAACAACAACCATCCTTATGAATAGAAATACCATTGACTTACCCTTAACCCTCACATTTTACCTGTACATAAAACAAGTATTTCTTACTTGTTTCAGAGATTTATCTAATTGTTTTGCTATTGAGGAACTGTGTTGCATTCCCAACACCAAGCCTACCCCCCCCCCAGCTGTTCGATGTTCATATTATCATTGGTCTGTGGTATGTTTTGAATGGCAGAGCTCTGTAGGACATACCAATGGATTTCTCATGGCTGATATCGGGGAAAAGTTTTGTTTAGAACTGTCCTAAAGTGTTTTTGGTTGAGAAATGCCCCCTTTTACATCAGTTTTAATAGAATTTATTTGTGTTTCTTGTTTTCAAAATGTGTCTGAAAACAATTTATTAAAATGTTGATTAAAAAAAAAAAAAATCCCATCATGTCACTAAGCTGAAAAAGATTTAAAAATATTTGTTTCAAAAATGAAAAAAAAAAGATAAAGAAATTTCATGTTTAAATAAGTAAGAGGTGCTAAAATTATTTTGATTTTTTGCAAAATTAAAAAGTGACCAGCTCTAATTGTGTAAGAGATTAACTACAGTATGTGGTTGGAAGTGGCACAATTCTTAGACATGTCCCTATGGGTCAGAATTTGAAGTCTTTAAATCAAGCCCGGATATCTTTCTAAAATATACGTTATAGCTCAAACAGAAGTTATGGGCTTGATGCAGAAATTCTTGGGTGAGGTTCTGTGGTCTGTGTTCTGCAGGAGGTCAGACAAGATGACCACAATGGTGTCTTCTGACATTAAATGTCTATAAACTTTCCTTGATATCTCTTCTTCCTGCTGCTCCTTATCTACCTCATCTTCCAAATTCAGTTACTCTACCTTTTGAAAAGTGGACACTAGGGCATCCCCTTCTGAGAGCAAAGTGGTTATTAATTCATAGATTCCAGGACCAGAAGGGACTATTGTGATCATCCAGTCTGAGCTCCTGAATAACAAAGGCCATAGAACTCCCTCAAAATATTTACTAGAGCAAATATTTTAGAAATACATCCAATCTTAATTTAAAAATTGTCAATGATGGAGAATCCACCATGACCATAGATAAATTGTTCCATTGGCTAATAATGCTCATTGTTAAAAAGTTATGCCTTATTTCCAATCTGAATTTGTCTAGCTTCAACTTCCAGTCATTGGTTCATGCTGTACCTTTCTCTGCTAGACTGAAGTCAAACGCCTTAGAGAAGTCTAAGAATATTACATCAACACTATTACCTTTATCAACCAAACTTGTAATATCATCAAAAAAAGATATCAAGTTAGTTTGACAAGATCTATTTTTAATAAACCCATATTGATTTGTATGAATTGCATCACCCTCCTTTAATCCAGGAGTAAGAGACAGTATGTGGTTGTGCTGCTTCACAAGCAAGTAGGGACCATTTTGTGACTCAGATGCTATACCGTTCCTGGTTTTCTACCCTCATACTCCATTGGCATGCATCAGTCCTACACACCAAGCAAATCCCTCCCCCCTATGTGTCACCTTGGCTGTGCAGGGTATTGTTTGATATAAATTGACACCTTGATTGATTGGTTAATTGATTAAACTACTGGAATGATATAAAATTAATATGACACTTTAAATGGATTAAAAACTGGCTAACTGATAGGTCTCAGCATTTGGCTGTTGCTTGCCAAGTTGAATGCTTCTGTATAGTCTCCTTGGCCTGGATGAGTTTATTACTATTTGCAGATCAAAGGAGGGTGCACTTTATTCGTATTGAGCTTGCTGTTTTTCTCAGTAGGATTCCTGACTTTTGCCTATTGATCCATTTATTTTGTTGCTTCTGTACATGACCCTTTATTTACTGATGGGCTAATATTTTTTCCCTCTTCAGTAAACATGATTAAACTCTGTTTAATCTGCTGCAACCGTATTCTTTTTGTGGTCTCTTCAGCCATTCACCTAACATGGTGCAAAGCAAGCTCATCTGCTATGTAGTGCCCATTTTGCAAGGAGCAAGGAGCAATGGTCTCAAGTTGCAGTGGGGGAGGTCTATTTCACTAGGAGGGTGGTGAAGCACTGGAATGGGTTACCTAGGGAGGTGGTGGAATCTCCATCCTTAGAGGTTTTTAAGGCCCGACTTGACAAAGCCCTGGCTGGGATGATTTAGTTGGGAATTTGTCCTGCTTTGAGCAGGGGGTTGGACTAGATGACCTCCTGAGGTCTCTTCCAACCCTAATATATGATTCTATGATCATGCCCCCCTTTTCCTCCACCCAACTCATCCCTGTCCTGTGACAATCCCTGTTATTCTAGCCCTGCTCCTCTCTTGTGTGGAAATTTCCATTGGTGCCAAACTTCTGTGGACAAATGGGTATTAGGAAAAGGCCTCCAAATTTCTTTTTATATTTGTGATGTGTAAAAGGACGTGAACCCAGGTCTGCAGAGATAATAGACTAGTTCTCCAACACACTCCAACAGCTGCTGATACTTCTAATATATTTCCTGTGATCAGTGTGCAAATTAGGAGTTCAAGTTCCTTCCCGGCTCTGGTGCTTGAAACTCATCATTTGACTTGTGAGAGGTGAATTTTCTTCACAAGTTCAAAGTTCCAATCAAAATCTTTTTGCCTTGAGGCAAACTTGCACTGCAGTTTCGATTCTCTTTTCAAAAGGAAGTTTATCACAGAACACAGACAGCACGTCTGTTTTCTCTCCACTCTGACAGCTTTCTTTCTCCCTTCTCTAAGTAGTAACACAGTTTTCTTACATTCTCAACAAGACTTTAAAGCTGCTGTGCCTTGTTTCTCTCTTTCTCTTTTTAATCTTTGTGAGAACAGTCTTCATTCAGGCCTTTTGTTTTTGAAGATGAAACAAAATAGAACAAGTGTATCCATCAGTCCCTCTGTTCCTGTATACAAGGACAAGAACAGCTTGGAGTTTACAATGCAATTTTAGGCTCAGAAAATGAAGCTGGGTGCACACAGGAAAAACAAAGGGAGCAGGAAGAGAAAAGAAGAGGGCCTGTCATTAAAAGTGTTCTCTTTTTAAAAGCCTTTCATAATCAGTGTTCCCACGTTGGGTCTCACCTCTTGTCAGAGACTAAATTGTATGTCTAACCTTGTCATAATGAGTGATGGCCTCAGCTATTTACCACAACTAAATGGCATCTGAAAGGTAATCAGCATTTTTTCCTCTGTCTTTAGTGAAAATCTTTAAGAACTCATGGATAAAGCAGATAGCAGAATCATACGTTGGAAGAAGATATCCATGAAATATGGCTGAAGTAAGCTTTACAGTGGTGTTGTGCAGGAGACCTGTACTCTAAGGCTACATCTACACTACACACCACTGTAGCGTATGGTATGTGTAGCTACACACCCTGCAGTATGTAGCTACATGTGTCAGTGAAAGGCCCTGGCAGGGGGAGAGGGTGGGGAAAAGCTTCAGCAGCTTCGTGCTGCCAGAGCCTTTCACTGAGGAGAGGAAAGGTTCCGGCAGAGGAGAGCTGGCAGAGCTTTTCCCCACTGCCAGAGTCTTTCCCTGCTGGGGGGGTGGAGGGGGGAAGCAATTTGAGCACTCACCACCATGGTGCCTCCTGCTGGTTGCCTCGGGAATTAGCTCCTCAACCTCAGAGCACCCCCTGCTGGCCAGTGTCTCACCTGCCACAGGCCCCATGTCCCTCCCGGACCACGGTGCCTCCTTCCTTGGGGTGCTGCCCCACAGCAGTGCCTCCACACTCTGGGTCTCCCCTCCCAGGGGAACCCCCTCCCCCTATGCCCATCTCACCCCAGTGCCTACTACCAGTCATCATCTAGCCCCCTTTCTCTGGGGCAGACTGCAATGGCCACTCATTATTGGCAAGGGGGTTGGACCAGCTGCCTCTGCCTATTCTTGGGCTGCCCCTCTGCAGCCCCAGTGCCTCCTCAGGCCTTTAACAAGGCCTTGGTCTGGGGAGTTGCGAGGCTGGAGCTGCCCTTGCCTCTGCTAGGCAGCTAGGTCCTTCCCACTCCAAGGCTGGAGTGAGAGTCTGCCCCAGCTCCTCCCTCACAGCCCTCTTATCAGGGCCAGCTGGGCCCTGATTGAGCTGGCCACACCTGTGGTCAGCTACTCAGTCAGCTTCCCTCCGCTGTTCTCACTGCTCTTATCTCAGGAGCGGGGTAACCACTCTGCTACAGGGAGTCTTTTCCTGGGGAGTGGAAAGCCTTCAGAGTGTGGAGGCAGCAGGACACTGCACTGCTAAACATACCAGTGTAGACAGGGAGGCACAACTTGGGTATATACCCGGGTATATACCCACACACATCAGGCACGTCTTTACTCACCTAAGCCATGCCTCAGTGGCTAGACTGCTATTTATACCCATGCTAGGGGTGCTCTAGGTGTAGGTACTGTCCACACTGCCAAAAGCAGGGCACAGGATAGACATACCTTAAATTGTCCAATGTAATAAAAGTGCAACTCAGCCATTTACATAAAACTGTTTATAAAAATCAGCAAAAATTGAAGGCAAATAAACAATCCAGTTTGTACCATTCTAAAGAGCTAGAGTTAAAAGAGCTGTGGCATGGAGTCTTCAAAGCTGCTGGTAAAGTCATGGGTTGATATGACAATGAGCTGAAAAGATTTTCATGCCTAGTTTTTTTCACCTTTCCTCATAGGTCAGACTTGCTGAAGCTTCTATACTTGTTGTAGCTCTCCTCTGGACTCTCTCCAATTTGTCCACCTTCTTCTTAAAGTGTGTTGCATGGAGGCCTCACCAAGGCCAAGTAGAGCAGGACAGTTTCCTCTAGTCTTACATACAACACTCTGGGTAACACACCCCAGAATTGTATTATTCTTTTTTGCAACTGCATTACATTGTTGACTCATATTCAATTTGTGATCCAGTATAACCCTGAGATGCTTTTCAGCAGTACTACTGCCTAGACAGTTATTCCCCATTTTGTAGCTGTGCATTTGATTTTCCTTCCTAAGTGAGTACTTTGCACTAGTCTTTATTGAATTTCATCTTCTTGATTTCATACCAATTCTCCAATTTGTCAAGGTCGTTTTGAATTCTAATCCTGTCCTTCAAAGTGCTAGCAACTCCTCCCAGGAGCTTTTTATGAGCATACTCTCCACTCTCTTTGACACTTTTGAAAATCCCATCTGAAGACTTTTGATGTAAAAACATAAGCAGAAAAATGTTAAATAAATGAAAACACAAAAAAACCTATCGCAGGCATCTTAAAAAACCCTAACTAGTAGTAAGATGTGTGGACAATTTATCATGTTGTGTTAATTTGCATTTAATAATGCTATGTTTGTGTATTTTCAGTGTTATGTTGGCAGTTGGATTTTTTTCTGGTTAGTTTATAATGTACATTTATAACATTTGTGTATGATTATAATTTAATATAAATCATCTGTATAGAGCCCTGAGTGACTTGGCACAAAGGATGCTTATAGATATAACTCATTATATTATTGACATGCTTTTGTAATTTTCTGGTTTCCCCTTAGAAATAAAATATTAAACCATTTGAATCTAGGAGTTGTGGTGGGGGATGGAAGAACATTTAACTAACTTCTATATAATTTTTTTGTTTTTCCCCCACAAGCCTGAAACTCAGCTGACTTGATTTTTTTTATTATACATGTAGAACTCATTGTTCATCCCACATTGTTATCCTTAAATCCATATTAAAATTCTCCTCTCTCGTGATTCCATGAAGATACTGGAAGATAGTGGGTGTGCTGAGACCACTGCTTTTCATGCTGACCAGCACCATACCATTGTTATCTTGTGCTCCTCCTGGGTGAGGTTTGTGATGGCCCTTAGTTCCTGGGGGAGTTCATTCCACAATCTTGCATGGGCCCTCAAAAAAGTTCTGTCTCCCTCAGACGATCTTTATCCTTAGGTACCGTCGGCACTGCACACGTCTTTCAGCGATGTGTAGTATATGTACCTTCATAACCCATGTAGCTAATGAGCACAGCTTAGACAAGTAGAGTAAAGACACACCTGAAGGGTTTGGGTATGTATATGAGTACATAGACTACATGCTCTCTACTTCCCGCTCTTCCATCTACACTGCTGATTTAGCAGGGTACTGTCTTGCCTCTTCCCCTCCACTAGAGACTTTCCTCTCCTCAGGAAAAGATTCTCCCAGCAGGGAAAGACTCACGATGAGCCTTTCCCGACTTCCTTCTCCCTACCAGAGCTTTTCCTTGAGCCTTTTCCTGCTGCCTCTCCTCTGCCAGAGCCTTTCACTAATGTACAGAGCTCCACACTACAGTGTGGATGCAGTCTGCTTTTCACTGCAGCGTGTAGCTACACATACACGACATGCCGCCACCAGTGGTGTTACGTGTAGACATAGCCTTACAGTAGAGAGTTCCACTGGGCCAGAGGAGCAAAGATGCTAATCACAGTCTTCATCTAAGAGCTTTAGGTGATCTTTTAGATACCTGGACCCAGATCATGAAATGCTTTGAAGATAAGGAGAGAGACCTTCACCAGATTCAAAATTGCATGGGAAGTCAGTGTAGAGGGTGGAGGACAGGTTTGATGAGCTTGTGGTAGCCTGCGTTGCTGAGGAGATGTGCTGCAGCTTTATTTCCTCATGCCCAGGTATACGGCATTCTGTAGTCCAGCTGAGAAGTGAGAAAGGTGTGCATAACTGAGGCCAGGTCATCATCCGGCAGGATGGGATGGAGGCTTCTAGCCAAAAGGAGATGGCATAAAGTATTACTTGTGGGTGCTGCCATGTGAGAGCTCAGCATCACAGCATCAGCAAAGAATCCAAGAGTACTCCTAGACTATGGAACAAACTAACCAAATGTGAGTGTGAACCTGTAATCACTGGAGACTGTACCATGGTTGCAAACTCTTCATCATGCTTTCTTCTGCCCATTGAGCTATGCTGATTTATAGCAGCTGTGGCTCTGGCTTTGAGTCAACATGAGCCCTGCTTTTTTTCTGGTCCAGCTTGTGGCTTGATGTCAAACCAATGTAAAACTCAGTCATTTCAGCAAGAAATTAGGTTTGGGTTTTAATTGAGTTTTGCCTTGAGCTTCTGCATTTGATCAAAGCTAGAGCTCCAAACTAAAAGGAAGGATGGTACAGGATAAACCTGCCTTTAGACAAATAAAAATGTAAACAGAAACGGCTGCCATTTACACAGCTGCAAGAAACCCTTCATTAGGTGTATGGGAGACAGCTGTATCTAACAGCTGTGGCCGTGAGCCAAGGAGTTCAGAGTGAGATGCAAAGTGAAGGGGTTTTGGGATCTGGGGTTTTGGTTGGTGCCCATTTCTGGTGTCAAGTGACTTGTTTCATGACCCCTCAAAAGGGAAGGCAGGAAGCCTGCTACCTACAGACAAATGACTTGACAAAAGCACCATTAATTACTGATCCATTTTTAGTAGGTTGGGGTGGGCAAAGGAAATTAGCCTGGTCTGTAGGAATATCTGGGGCATAGGACTGATATAATTGTGTCCCTGAGCTCATAGCAGGGATTCCAGGCTCCTATCTGACTGAAGGAGGAAGACATTTACAAGGAACCAGTGAGGTTGGCCCAGGCAGATGATCTTGGTCAAGAGCGGGCAGGAGAGTTGAAAGGAAGAAAGAGCATGACAGAGGGAAACTCTCATACTTACATCAGTGGTGAATGTCTGCCTGCTCCCAGCAGATAGGACAGACAGTGATGCAGTCATGACATGATGCTTTGAAGAATGAATCTTTTTAGCTATATTTCAAAACATTTCTGTTTGGCAAATCTAGCCAATATAGTAAGTGTGAGCCTAGGTGGGTTACCATAGCTCTCTACACTCTTTGACTGCATTGTATTTAAAGGGATAGGGGAGTTAGGTGTCTCTCAGGGTATGTCTATACAGCAGCCAGGATGTGTGATTCCTGTGTTGAGTAAATATACATGCGCTAGTTCTACAGTTCTACTCAAGCTAGCATACTCAAATTAGCAGTGTAACCCGGGCTACACATGGGGCATGCTGCCTGAGTACAATTCCTCCAAAAAATGTGAGCATGTATTCAGGTGGCTAGCCCGAGCTGCCACCCACGCCACTGCAGCCCCATTGCTACTTTTAGGGAATTGCTTAAGCATAGGGAGCACACGTATTTCGTTCCCAGCTGGGAATTGTAGTTCCCAGCTGTTGTGTAGATGTACCCCGACAGACCACAGTACCAAAAACCACAGTGTTATAAATGGTGAGGCAATGTGTTGTTGTTTTTTTCCCCACCGTGAAATATTCAGACAATTATCAACACATTTTTATTTGTCAGTATTTTCCTATGGAAATTTTAGTGTCTTCATGGAAAAACTGAAACCCTTTTTAAACTGAAAAATCTCCCATTTTCAGTTACCAAAACTAGTTTGGGTTTTTAAGTTTGGTCAGAATGGGACTTTTTTCCTGCAGACATTTCCATTTTGACAAAATGGAATCATAGAATCATAGGACTGGAAGGGACCTTGAGAGGTCATCTAGTCCAGTCCCCTGCACTCATGTCAGGACTAAGTATTATCTAGACCATTCCTGATGCGTGTTTGTCTAACCTAATAGACATTTTCTGTCCAAAAAAAAAAAAGTTGACAGATTTTTTTGAACATTTCTACATATTGCATTCTAAGGCCCCAAAACCAAACCAAAACAGAAAGGTGTGTGTGGGGTGAGTGTGTGGGAGGGGTCATTTTATTTGCCTTCTCGGTTTTGAGCCTTTAGGACTTACATTTTCAAGCTCTTATCTGCCACCATACGAGCTGGAGAGACAAGCTTGTTTCTCTCACGAACAGAAGTTGGTCCAATAAAAAATATTACCTCACCCACCTCGTCTCCCTAATATCCTGGGACCGACATAGCTACAACTGCACTGCATAACATAAGCACTAGAAACTTAGGTAAGTATATGGGAACATCAGCTTCCATTAAAAATAAGTGACTCCAGGAGTTGGAGCTTTTAGAAGAAAATACCAACCATCATGAGAGTTGGCAGCAAAGGTTGCTAGTTACCTGCATCAGCTATTTTTATCAGATTAACGTTAGACCCTCTCATAGTACCCAGGAGATGTGTGGTACCAGTAAGAATGATAGTCTTGACAAACAATTGTATTGATCTGGGGGAAAAGGGAGTCACTATTTCCTTGGCTGCCACAGGAGAGCAACATGTGATTCAGATGATCAGAGGCACGGTTACATCATTTAAGATCCGTGTCTCTATCTAGCTGGCAAGATCAATTTGTTTCTGCAAATAGATTTCTCTCTACTACAATGGGGCAATCAGTCTGAATTCCCAAAGGTTCCGTCCTTCGTACTATCCCTTCACTCTGACACGATTCCAACTGGGGATGTTATTAAGCATTATAAAGTTAACCTTCTTGCCTGTGCTGGAAATGGCATTCAATTTTTATCTATCTTTTAAGTCCTTTGAAGCTAAAGTCTTTGTTGTAGTCAGATTGTCTACCTGATATTGAGCCCCCGGATGAGTGGCAACCTTTATTACTTCTGAGTGTTGATAAATGGAAGGCTGAATGTTGTTTAAAACAGCTTGAGAATATTCACTTGTAGATGTTAAAGCTGTCAGATTGCTATCTTCATTGCAGTTCAGGCTGGCATCCCCCCCTCTCCTCCAGAGAAGTGAGTTCCGTGTTGATAGCCATCTCTTCATCCTATTGCTGCTTGCCGGTGTCTATCCTTAAATGTGGCTGCAGCAGGCACCAGCCTGTGCATTCATTAAGGTGGCAGTATCCTTGAATCACCTTCTTCTTGTCTCCTCCGATTGTTATAACACCAGGGTGACCGGTTGATTTGTTCCTTTATAGGCATATTAGGCACAGTCCTGAGAGGGAGCAGTGTGTAGACTGCCACATCCCAGGAGGCCTTGTACCTCCGGGGCACCCCTGAGGCATGATTCCTCGCCTGCTCCACCTTTGATCTGAGGGCAGAGTTATTAGCTGCTGGTCTACATTAGCAACAAACTGTGACACCCCACACACACACGCTAGCTCATCTGCAGTGTCCTGTGAGTATGTGGAAGGGGGCAAGGATCTACCTTTTCCCATCCCTCCCTGCTCACTCCCCACCCACTTGTTCTGGGGTGGGTAGAACGCAGGCATGGAGCACCTGCTTACTTCTTCATGCCCATATCCAAGATCCAGGTACTCCATGAAAGAGCATGAATCAGGTTCTGCCTCCCTCTTACTCCATTGCATGGGTGTCCAGTCCAAGTCACCAACTAGCCCTATACCTCAGAGAAATCTTGAATGGAAAGTGCCCCCTGTAGTTTCAACCTCACATTGAAACATATGTGTCTTCAACTCTTCCTGTGTTAAAGGGGCACTGACAAATTCTATCCTTCCATATATACCTCCCTCTGTTACGAGCAACTTGGATCATTACAAATGCATTTTTAAAATCTCCTTTATTTGGTCACCTCACCATTTGTTCCTTCACTCTGGAGCAATCTACAAAGGATCATAAACCTCATGCTTAAAACTATTCATTTAGCATTGCAACCATCAAAAGCAATTGGGATAAGGGAACTATGCCAAAAATAATAGGCGGATTCCTTGTTTTGAAGAGCTTACCGTCTATATAAGTCAATGCGGTATAGAAGAAAACATAATAGTGTTTGCTCCTTTTAACTGCAACGTTTTGTTGAACAACTGCATTTTAGGAAGTTTTTGAAAACTAGAAAAAAACAACTTAACATTAATTGAATCCTGTCCCATTGCCTTTGTCCATTGATAAGGTTTAATTAAGAGAAGAACTGCATACCAAATTATTCATTTTCATACATGTATTTCTTATAGGCTTATACCTATCACTTTTTTTTCTCCTGTAAAGATCATTCATAGAGTAATTGCTGAAGAAATGCAGCAAAAGATGTATTTAAATAAGGAGAAAGAATGAATAGTTATTTAAATATCAGGGGTCCAATATTCAGCTGGTAGGAATTGGCATACCTCCATTGAAGTCAATAGAGATTTGGCAATTTATATCAGCTGAGGATTTTGGTCCTATGTGTAGCCTGTTAGCTACCATATTGTATAGACATTCAGAGACTAGGGTGATGAAAAGCAAGAAATCCTCTCCTCTTGGAGTAATGGGTTTTTCAAAGGAGACCAGAAGATCCCCCCCCCCCCCCCCCCCCCCTTTCCTTAGGTTATAGTCCTTGCTAGAGATTCTGCCGAGATCCATCCAGCTCCTGGGTGATGGAGAGTCCCACAGAACAAAAGGCCAAACCCCTTCACCCCTCAGTACAAAGCTCACTGCTTTATATCCGGGGATTTCAACTAGTCTTTTACCTCCCCAGGGTCTTTTGTCATCCTGCCTCTAGATCTCCTCCTAGTCCTTTCTATGCTTCCTTCCACACAAACCCTGAAGAGACCCAGCTGCCACTGTTTTTCTCCTCAGACCTCTCCCTGTGTTGATGGAAGGCTGCTTCTTTGACCATGGCAGCCATGTCATGATTCCTTGCTGTCCCACGCTTCAAATTAGAAGGCAGCTGTGGATTACTTTCTCCAGAACCCCCCGTTCTGGTCTGGAACTTCGTATTGGAATGTTCTGTACTCTGCGTGCCCTTAAAGGAATGGCATAGCCTGTGTATGGTCTCCAAAGCACTGCCCATATGCTGAGATATAGTCAATGGGGAGGAAGTGGGAAGGCTGTTTTTCTTTTAATATGTGGAGAGAAATCTAGTTGTGTATGCACTGTACTTGTTTCTACGCAGTGCTCGCTCTAACCTTCTTCTCTCTTGGCAACACGCATATCTAAACATAACAAGAAAAACGGAGAGCATATGGGAAGGAAGCAATGCCTTTAATTGAGAGCTTGCATATGGATGCAAAAATTAATTAAAATCATGGTAATGCTGCACTAAAAATCCTTGCTACATGCTAAATCATTGTGATTGTTACAAAGGAAGGTTAAGGTAGGATATCCTTTGGAATGCTTCTGTCTAGGAGCCTTGATTCAATCTTCTGTTTTCTATCAGAGACAATGTTCTTGGAACCCATTAGACACCTGGCTCATTGCAGTAATAAGCTTTTTTATCTTTCCTTTATTCACACTTCTTGACTGCAAACTCAATGGGCTAGATTGTGCCATGTCAGCATATCCCTGGATTGGGGTAGAGGTGGTGGGGGATGTCTGGAGGAATAGGAAAAGGCAGTTCCTGCCCCCAAAGTGTGTGTGTGTGTATATATATATACAGAGAGAGAGAGAGACAATCATAGAAATGTAGGACTGGAAGGGATCTTGCTAGTCATCTAGTTCAGTCCCCTGCTCTGAGGCAAGACTAAGTATTATCTCGACCATCCCTGACAGGCTTATGTTTAACCTGTCCTTAAAAATCTCCAGTGATGGAGATTCCACAACCTCCCTAGGTAATTTGTTCCGGCGCTTAACTACCCTGACAGTTAGGAAGCTTTTCTTAATATCCAACCTAAATGTTCCTTGCTGCAATTTAAGCCCATTACTTCTTGTCCTGTGCTCAGTGGTTATGGAGAACAATTTATCACCCTCCCCTTTATGGCAACCTTTTACATACTTCAAGACTGTTGTAATGTCCCTGCTCAGTCTTCTCTTCTCCGGACTAAACAAAGCTAATATTTTCAATTTTTCCTAATAGATCATGTTTTCTAGGCCTTTCATTATTTTTGTTGCTCCCATCTGGGCTTTCTCCAATTTGTCCACAACTTTTTCCACAGTGTGGTGCCCAGAACCGGACACATTATTCCAGTTGAGGCCTTACCAGTGCTGAGTAGAGTGGAAGAATTACTTCTCATCTCTTGCTTACATCACTTCTGTTAATACATCCCAGAATGATGTTTGCTTTTTTTGCAACGGTATTATGTTGTTGATTCATGTAGTTTGTGATCTACTATAATCCCCACATCCTTTTCTGCAGTACTCCTTCATAGGCAGTTATTTCCCATTTTGTGTTTGTGCAATTGACTATTTCTTCCTAAGTATAGTACTTTGCATTTGTCCTTATTCTACTTCATCCTATTTATTTCGGACCATTTCTGCAGTTTTTCAAGATCATTTTGAGTTCTAACCCTGTCCTCCAAAGCACTTGCAACCCCTCCCGGCTTATATTGTTCTCAAAAATTATAAGTGTACTGTCCATGTCATTATCCAAATCATATTGAATAGAACCAGACTCAGGACAATTCTCTGCAGGACCCCCACTTGATATGCTATTCCAGCTTGACTCTGAACCATTGATAACTACTCTCTGAATATGTTTTTTCCAACCAGTTGTACATCTGCCCTATAGTAAGTTCAACTAGGCTGTATTTCCCTTACACACACAAACACACACACACACACACTTGTAAAGTCCACAACCAAAATTTCTCAAAAATGGGAGCCAAAACTTAGGCTCCTAAATGGTTATTTTTTATGCTTTAATAAGTGGTCTGATTTTCAGTAGTGCTGAAGCACCACCAAAGGCAGTAGTAGCTGCTGGGTGCTCAGCACCTTTTAAAATCAGGCCATTTATTTAGCAAAATATATATGGATCTAGGTGTCTGTCATCACGGATATTTTGCTTTGTCTCATGGTGACGTGGCTGCTATCTCTGCTTCCCATTTTAGATGGTCCTCAATTTCCCTATGAGCTGGGAGGGTAGTTTCATTAATCCTTTAGATAAGTTAGACAAATAAGAGTCGAACAGAAGTTCAAAGCAAACTGGCTTCTCCAAACCATCCTTCGGCCAGTTTCCAGTCCCTCTGTCGGCCAGAGCCCTTTGTTGAGGATCTTAGTAACCTTCCACCTTGCTGTAGGGGAGTGAAAAAGGGATGCTATCCCAGACTGGGACCCCCGAACAAGAGGCAGATGCCTACTCCAGTCCTCAATCCCATACTACGTCACTTGTCTCAGACCATTTCCGTAGCCTGCTTTCTAGCACAAGTCTAGACCTTCACCTCACAGTTCAGGGCTCAACCTCTGGGTCCAGGAGCCCATACACAGTCTTTACTAGATGAAAAACGTATCCTATCCTGGCATCCTTACTTTCCTCTCCCTAGGCTTCCTCCCTAGCCCTTTCCCAGGCTTGTTCCCCCAGGACTGATCTTTGCACGTCCTACGTACCCCCTCCTAATTGGAAAGCCCCACTAGCAAACCTGGTCTTTTATCTCACCGAGGAGAAGGAAACTCTTTTGATTTCCTTGCTCCCTTTCCCAGCATGCATTGTTGCCTGGACTACAGTTTTCATCCCCACTCCCCACCCCGGGAACTACAACTCCCAGAATTTCTTAATTCTAGGCTGAACTGAGATCAAGGCTTGTTTTAATTATCAGAATATGCTGATAGGCAGCATCCTCATGGCTCCTGATTGGCTTCCCACCCTGCATAAACCCAAGGGGCATTCCAGGAAGCGTCCAGGCAAGTGTGTGACTCTTCTGTAGCTACTGTGACCACTGCTGCTTCCTGGTCCTGAACTCCTGGCTTCAACCTTGGCTTGACTTGGACTTTATCTCCTGACCCGGACCTTGAAACCTGACTCAGACTCTGAGCTTTTGTATCGACCCTGGCATGGAGGTTTACTACGAACTCCTCTGCTACTCCCAGCCTCAGGTTTGCCCCTGGTCTGACACTTGGTCCTGACCAACAGTCTCAAAGGTTATGTCTACACAGCCAATGGAAGTAAGCAATCCAGCCCAGGTTGACAGACTTGGGCTACCAGGGCTTGTGTTTGTGCTCTAAAATATGCTGTGTAGACAACACTTGGAAGTTACTGCTTGGGCTAGATTTTAGGCTCTGAAGCCCTATATTTTTCAGTCTCTGTGACTCTTTGCTAAGACTGACAGTGTGAATTGGGGGGTTGTTATATTGTGATATGGATATATCCATTGGGATCTGGAGTCAGCTCACCAAACCTATTCACAATGGCTACCAAACAGCAGCTGCATGACAAGAACTTGGAGCGTGTGAGAGGAGGTGTGGGGAAGGAGCTGCAGTTGTTCTAACTTTATTTTTTTCTCCTCCAAGAAGAATGTGGTTGTCCACACAGGGCAGATGCTAACTTGGAAATTCAGCAGCTTGTTGCTTCATCTTGAGGGTTTCAAGGCTGCCAGGTTTAAAAGAACAGGCAGGCATCCAAAGTCTGGCTAAGCACACATCCTCACAGAAAGATGAGATGCTTCCTGGCTCCATGCAAGCATTTCACAACTTTCATTTACCCTTTGAAAGAAAAAAGCTACACTACCCATTTTGTAAACAGATTAATGGAGACTCCCAGCTGAAGGGAGATTTAAATGCCTCTCACATGTAAGTGAGACCAGGTGGGTGAGGAAATATTTGTTTTTATTGCACCAAATTCTGGAGTGGATATTCATTTCAGAAAGCAAACTGGGATCAGCAGAGACAAGCTTTCGAGCTACACAGATCTCTTCTTTGTGTCTGCGAAAGGCACCCACTGAGTCACAGTTAAATATAAGTTGGAACCTGTCTCACCTGTAAGCACTTTTTCTAAAGAAAGGGAGGCTGGTCCCAGAGGCTGCTCTAGCTGTAGGCAGGCTAGCCAACGGCCTAGGGTGGCAGATTTCTGAGGGCGGCTGATTGGTGATTACAGCAATGAGTGTTGAGGCTGGTGGGAGGGGGCAGTCCCCTGCTGGAGCTCTGAGGAACAGAAACGTCCCATTGCTCAGAGCTGCTCCTGGCATCACCACAAGTGCTGCTGGGCCTTCAGCCACGAGCTCTGTGATCTGCCCACCTCCATGTCAGCATCGAGCCTTCACTTGCCACTCTGCACCCAGCCCCCATGGGTCCTGCTGCCCAGACAGCCCCTGCCGCTGCTTCAACTCCATGGTGTCCAGGCTCTGGAGGTACTGCAAGCACATGGACTATGAGCCTGACAAAAAGTAGGTCAGCCAGAAAGGTGAGTACCTGGGGTGCAGATGTCTCTGGAGGCCAAGTGGGAGGTGCATGCTGGGTCGGGGGTCCACACTGCCTATTAACTGGGGCCCTATGATCTGGAAGCTGCTCCCTGCTGGTTTCTGGGTCCTCTTGTGGTTGAGCTGAGAGGCTGCAGGAGAAGAAGTCACTACTGTCACGGGGTTCTGAACTGTGGCTCGCCCCACTCTTGAGCTCTGAGCAGCTAGTACCCACTACTCTAGAAAGGGCCATCTAGAAAATCCCATCTACAGTTGTTCTATGCTGCATCATTGCAAATCCCAAAGGTTTGCACCACGTGAGAACTGGGATCAATAAGCCCTTGGTATGTCACAGCTGTCCTGTGTCTTAGTAATTGCAAAATAAAGAAGTTATGTGAAAATAAAATATAGTCCATCAAGGTGTGTGCTCTTGAGAAGCAAATCAGCCTACAGAGGAAACAGCTGAGAAGTACAATCCCTTGCATGGCCTACACTGAGATGATCTGTGAAATCCCTAGTGGGTGAAGGCAAATCTTACTTAAAATTAATTTCTGGCTTCAACAAAGTGCTGGAAGAAAGCACTGCATTTAGTAAGGAGCTGGTGCTGCATTTCTTATTATACCTCCACAGATCTGTTACACCCCAGTATTTTTTCCTTGTCCAACCATCCATCCTGTTCTAACGCTAATTTGCATTTGCTTCTATTACTGACCCTGTCAATTTGCTCTCATTCTCGCTTTCCACTGTTCTGCTCAAACTATTTATATTCAAGTCTTTGGCTCAGCTTCTGTCCATGCCTTATTTGCAAATTAGTTACCATCTCAGAGAAGTTATTCAGCCCATTCCTTTCTTTTCTGAGCGTTTTATATCTCTATTGGAATTCCTCCTCCCACCTCTCCATTGCCTTGTTTGTCTTCAGCGGTATGGATCAAGGAGAGCTGATTTTTTTTTTTAATTTGTACTTCACAGCCCCAAAAACTCAGAATTATTGTTACCCTCTTCTGAATTTTTTCTCTCGCTAACAAAGGCCTTATGTGGTACCAATGCTGTATGCACAAAGTACTTCAAATATGGTCTAACCTAAAGCCAAAGATAGAATGCGGCCTTTGGCAAGGAGCAAACCTCAAAAGGTTTAGTGAAGATAACATCTTTAATTTATATTAGAGCTGCCAAATTTGCCTCCAAGACTGGGTTTGGAATCTGAACTGCCCTACATTCACTTTTGGGATTTTACTTAACGTCCACAGTTTAACGTCCACAGCTAGTTTATATAGTTGGTGCCAATCAACATAGTTAAACTTCAAAGGGCCTATACTGATTTATACCAGTTGAGCAAAGTTTTAACTTACCCAAATATTATCCACATCCATTGAGACCATAAATTGAGTGAGAAATCCCAGGACAGCAGCTTGACACACAAGATCACCAGTACTTCCTGCACTGAACCAGGTTGGGAATACTCCTGACATTAGCTGTAATTTCAACACTTCTGCTTACTGCTGGTTCCAGGAAGCACAGAAGCATGCAGCAATGAACATAGAGGGGTGGGGTAGCAGGGGGGCTTGGAGAGCCAGGCAGCCTAGTGGTTGGAGTGCTCGATTTCCGGCCCCCTGCTTGGTTGAGGTGCCTCAGTCTTTAAGGCTTTGAGGTGGAGGGAGTGGGAGGACCCAGGGCCTCCCACTCCACTGGCTTCCAGCCCATGGCCTGGTGTAAGTCAACCCCTGAGTAGGGGATCTCCCATCAGGGAGTCTATAATCACTTCCCTGGGCTACTTCTTACCTCTGTACTTTCTGTTTGGGAGTGGCCCCTATAGGCCAAGTTGCAGTGGTAGCTTGTCTCTAACAATGCCCCCTCGTGGACCCTAGATGTAGTCCTGTTGAAGTCCCACATTCCTCTGGGTGAGGCAGCCATGTGTTTGGTGGGGTCAGAACCCCACAAGGTCTCCATGCTTCAGTCACCTGGTTCTGTCTTAGGTCAGGTGCTCCTACGCCTCTTCCTCTGGCCAGGGAGATGGTGCTTGTTTCCTAGTGGCTGCCTTGGCTGGCAGGCTAGTGATCTTTCCCCTCAGGTAAGGAGGCAGCTGGCTTCTGTCTCTTCACCAATCAGCCCCTTTTCTCTCTCCTCCAGGCCTGGCATTGGCTGCAGGTATAAGAGGGTGGGCCCAAAGGCTTTCTTTACCCCCTTCTGTGACAGTGGGAAACTTCTCTGCTTCATCACAAGTGGTGGCAGGAAAGAGAAGTTATCCAAAAATGTTGATCCTCACAAAAACATCTTGGTTTAGCGTAAGCTTCTGGTGTATCTTTGGATACATTTGTATTTTCCCTCTGCTTGTTTCTTTGCACCTGATATAACCATTCTTACTCCATGCTACGATTGAACAAATTCTGTTCCGATGGCATCATCAGATGTGCAGGAGAGGTTATGGAGAGGACACTCACCAGCATGATATTAAGCAACAGTTCCTTCAGTGGCGCTCAGGAAGTTCATACTGGCAAGCCTTCTGCACCACCCTTGAAAGCTTACATCATACTCCCAATATTCGCATCATCTAATGATCAGCACAGGCTGATGGGTGAAGCCTTAACCCATGGAAGTCAATAGGCTTTGGAACAAGCCCCAAAAGGACAAAACCCAAGTCACTTTAGTACAGTATTTTTCGGCACTCTGTATGTAATCAGCTTCTCTTCTGAACATTTTCTTTTAACTGAGTTCTGTGTCTGCTTTTCAGGGCATTGTTTAGTCCTATTACAACAGTTCTACCTAAATGCTGCTGTCTGACTTTATAAATTAATCTGTTGTGCGGTAAAGTATCAAATGCTTTTCTGAAATCCAGATCAATTATACCCAATATTTTCACCTTCAACAAAATCAGTTCAGTTTTATTGGAAATGTACTTTCAAACACTCTGCAGCCACCTAGGCCTGAATCTTAATGAAACAGACAGACTGTGTCGAGGCTGCTGCATGAGTAGTAATAATCCTTTGCACTTACGTAATAATAATTCTCTTTATTAAGCAAGATACAGCTGAAACACCCTGAATATAAATCAAAAATAGATGCTCAGATTCTGAAGCACCATTGCACCTAAAAATACAGCAGCGGCTCTAACACGTTTTGAAAGGAGTGGCTAAGATGAGTTCCCAGGTTTAGCCCTGTTGTAAGGCAACCCCACCCAGGAGAGCCCTCCTGCTGCAGGGTGACATGCCTGACTCAATTTCCCTCCTTCAGAGTCCCCAGAAGTGGTCAGAGTCTTTCTGAGGGCAAACAGCCTCTGTGGGTTTCACTTATTATAAAAGTCCCATGCACATATATCATAGCACAGTCCCACAACTCTACTCCAGCAATCCCCCAGCATAGTCCAAGACATTACATGCAACATATTGCCCCACCATACCTCACCATGCTGTGGCTCTCCAGCACTGCCCTGGCGTCTCTCACTATGCCCCAGCTCTCCAGCGCTGCCCTGGCATCTCTCACTACGCCCCAGCTCTCCAGCGCTGCCCTAGCATCCCTCACCACACACGGGCTGTCCAATGCTGCCCTCTCCTGTCTTTTTACCAGGCCAGCCACCTTAGCCCTGCCAACTAGAGTTCCACCCCATTCTTCCCAGCGGGACCCTCCACAGCCCTTCTGCTGGGAGCATCCTTGCTCAGGATGAATCCTTCACTCCCCCATGCCCTCTCACAGTTTCTCTGGATCCAGCTCTTCGGCCCTGGAGATGTAAGCTCCTCCACTGCTCCCCTACCCTCAGCTCTCTCTGGTCCTTTTCTCTGGCTGTCTGGCTTGGACCTCTCAGACAACTCCCTCCGCTGCTGCTCCGCCTGCCTTCAGTCCTCTCCAGCCCTGGCTCTCTGGCTTGAGGAGGCCAGCCCACAAAGCCTTCTTGCTGCTCTCCTGCCTTCAGCCTTCTCCCAGGTCCCAAACACAGTCTCCTAGCCAATTCCTCCCTCCTCCCCTGGAGGGCCTAAAGAGAGCCTTCTGGATTCATTTCCTTTGTACCGCCTGAGCAACGCACAGGAACTGATTCCAGCAGGAGAATCTGGCCCTCTGTCTTTCTATGGCCTCATTGCCTCCATTCTTTGTACTACTGAACCTTGACTCCAGTTATGGTGACCAGATGTCCCAATTTTATAGGGACAGACACGATATTTGGAGCTTTTTCTTATATAGGCTCCTATTACCCCCCACCCTCTGTCTCGATTTTTCACACTTGCTATCTGGTCACCCTAACTCCAGTACTACACCCTCCCTTGTTAATCCATGTATACAATGCACTGAGCTAAGAAAATAGTTCTGTAAAAGAGAAATAAATACATCTAGCCTCATTTGCTATATTTAGTGCATTCCAGTCTGTAGGCCTGATTCTCACTTACCTTAAGGGTATGTCGCCACAGCAACTAGACACTGGCAGGTGGCATGTGCCAGCCGACTTGGGCTCATGGGGCTCAGCTGGGGGGGACGACTGTTTAAATACTGTGTAGACATCTGGGTTCAGGCTGGAACCTGGGCTGTAGGACTCTGCGAGGTGGGAGGGTCCCAGAGCCTGCGCTCCTGCCCAAGTCTGGAAGTCTACATAGCCGTGAAACAGCCCTGCAACCCAAGCCCCACGAACCTGTGTCAGCTGGCACGGGCCAGCTGTGGGTGTCTAGTTGCTGAGGCGACATATCCTAAGAGCCCTCTGGCAGTGTAAATCAGGTGTAAAGTGGATGGGAAATGAATATCAGGGCCTATATCAGGTGCCAAAAAATGCCCCTTCGCTACCGCTCTAGCCTTTCAACTTATTTAAAAATAATATCTTCTCTGGTCATTTCGTAGTCCAATGGGTCCTTTTAATGAGCTGGCCTGTAACACAAACTTTTCATTAGTTTGCTTTCTGAATGAATATCCAGTCTTAAGCCTAATGACTTTGCACCATTACCACTTCCTGCCTAATCTCTTTATCCGTATAGGATAATATCTCCTTCTTTTGCATTTGGGTGTCTTCTCTCCAAATAGCAAATACCTTTGAGTATTAATGCCTTGTATTTTTTTAAGTTCACATTTGCCATTAATATATTATTTCCCCCCCCCCTCCCCCCCATACTGGCATGTTTCCAGCTCACTTTTCATTCCAGTGGCATGGGTACTGCCAAGGGAGATTGATCTGAATTCTCATCGCTCCACTCAAGTCAATGGGTTATGTTGATTTACACCAGCTGAGGATCTGACCCCAGGTACCCTACCAGCTCGGGGGAGGTGGGGGGGATTGCCAAAGGCACAAATAGGAGCTGGGTGCTTGCTTGCCCTTTAAAAATAACAGGTGCCACAAGTACTCCTGTTCTTTTTGCGGATACAGACTAACACGGCTGCTACTCTGAAGCCTGCCCTTTGTAAATCTCCCCCTTTTGTTTCAAATATACTTCCTGCTTTCTTAGTACCGTAAACTCCATAGTTATGGGGAAAACAATTCTCAGGTCTCCACAGAGAAGTTTGACTCTGATATTCTGCTTTTTTTTACACACATGGAACAATTTTTTTTTTCCATCTGTTGTATATGGCCAAGTAGGGTGAAAACCATCCTGTATTTCTTTGTCTTCATTTTTGAATGCTCAGGGTCTCAATTTAATACAGCTGAGCACCCACAACTTCAATGAGAGCTGTGGATGCTTGGTGTCTATGAAAATCTGGGCCAGTGCATCTCAAAAGTTGGGCACCCACAAACTGGGTTACCTAGAATGACAGGATATTTTTAAAAAATGTAGGGGCCAGATTCTCAGCTGGTGTAAATCCATCAAACAGCATTTACTCATAGGGAACTGCACCTAGTTATACCAGCTGGGGATTGGACCTGAGGCCTTTGATCATTTCCATAATCATTTCTGATTAAAAAAAAATCTTCTACATATTGTAACATCAAACAACTTCCTGTTTCCCATTTGTTCCTTTGAGCAACAGATGAAGGAAAGAGAGAAAAGGCTACTGAAGTTTGTTTCTGGCAGTTTTGATAGGTGAGTTAGAAACAGAGCGGAAATGTTTGGATTGACATATTGAAAGGCAAGGTATCAAGAGTCTTTACAGAAAATATTTATCATCTCCAAACCAAGGTGATAGTGCTCTCAGAGATCCAGGCTCATAGTAATAACTGAGTATTTTAATTTGCTGCAGATCAGATGTAATACTGTATTCAAGCATGAGGAGATAAAGGTGAGGAGAGCTTAACACAGTTATGGAGAACCAGCTTTCCATTGCTATGTGTAGCCAATACCTAGAGGTGAATAATATTTGCAGGGATATGATAAGGGAGGTGACTTGAGGTTACTCTTTCAAATGTCAGTTGTTGGAGGGATTTTGGCTGTGAACACAGGTAAATTAAGCTTTAAAAAGGCCAAATATAAATACCATTAGTAGTGCATTAAGTGATATAGACTGGGAATACTTATTACAAAGAAATAGTGCAGATGAAAGTGAGGGAAAGATTAAAGAGGTGGGAGAGGTAGCTCAGAGGGAGTGTATGCCATTAAGCGAAACTAAGCATAAAACTCCCAAACTCCTTTAAGTTGAATGCAAGCAAGATCAGAGCTCTAAAAAATTACAGGGAGGAAACAAACTGCAGCATTGTTTGAGTTTTATGAGAAGAAGCAGGGGGACTGTAAAGAGGGCATTGAAAGCACAAATGGGAATAATGAAGCACTGCGATCGAGGAATATTAAGATAAACAATACAAGGTTCTTTAAATATATTGGAGGACTGAGAAATAAGAGGGAACCAGTGGGAACTTGAGAAGGGAAAACAAAGTAGGGCATTCTTAGTAGCTGAAAATGAATTGACAGAAGTACAGCATCACTGTTTGTAAAGGAGACTATTATCCATACATCTGTGGGGGTGATGTATTTGTGGGTAATAATGAGGACAAATTGAAAGGATGAAATTACTAAGAGTAGATAAGAAAAGAGGGAAACTCATAACGCTCTGGGGAGTGATGGGTTATATCCCCAGGTGACAAAGGAGACTGAGGACTGATTTTTCAGAGGTGCTGAGGACCCCGACTCCAGTTTAAACCACTGGGAGCTGTGGGTGCTCAACATCTCTGAAAATCAGGCCTATAGGAAATTATAAACTTCACAGATGCAAAGAGAGTTGCTGAGGACAGGGCTACAAGACTCTGACGGGAGGACCAAAGGGTTTTTATCTAATTGGTGGGAAATGTTCTGTCAAAACTTCACAGAATGAGCCAACTTCTTACCAATGGGGTTTAGAAATATGCTTTCCCTGGGCTCTCCCATAAACCTTTTCTGCAGGGTTTCCTGCACACCCTACTCTGAAGTAGCTGGTGCTGGCTGCTGTTGGAGACAGGATATTGGATTAAGTGTGATCCATCCCTATCTTCCTATCTAGGCCTATCCCATGAGAATCCAACATAGACCACAGATGGAATTTAACCCCAGAAGTGCTTTCTTCCATAGTGGGCTGGAAGTTTGTGTTTTCTTCTCACTCTTTAAACTTGGCTAATAGACAAAGTCACAAAGTGTTGCTTCTTTTTTTTTTAGCCACCCTGCCTGCCTGCAAAAAAAAAAAAAGTGTGACATTTGTAGCTGTTAATTATACATGTGTGAGTTCTTTCACTCTCATAATAGCAAGTGATAACACCAAAGCACATTCTTTCCTCTTGGTGGCTATTTTGAACCTCATGCATTTGTATTATGTGATAATCAGCACATCTCCCATTTCCTTGTAAAATATATGGCCAGGAGGGGCAGGAGTTCATATATTCCATTATAATTAATTTATAGTCTTGTGGAACCCTCAAAAATGTTGCAGCATTTGGCCATGAGGACTCTTTTTGGAATATATATCGTGCTGAAATGGAGATATGCTGACTATTGAGGAAATACCCAAAATGGATTTAAAAGAAGCAAATATCATCCCATAAAACTGCATTAAAATAACTTTTAAGCATTTGACTAGGCAACACTAACGCCAGGAAACTAAACATTTTTAGGGCAGCCAATACCCTTAATTCAGGACTGTCTTGGCAAAGGTTAGCTACTGGGAAAAATATGGTAGAATGCTGCTGATTAAGCAAGCATACTAATGGAGATTCATTCACTAATGGAGATAGTGTGCTGTCCTGTGTGCTTGGCTGGTTATTTTAACATACAAATTCCCTTAATTGGAGGATATTAAAGGTAAATGTTACATTTGACAAATCATTTCCCATAGCATTTCCCCCCCCGGCTTTTGTGGGAATCCGTGGCAAAACTTAGGTGCTTGGTGTTCTGCAGTCAGGGTAGGAGTTTGCAACTGGACAGAAGATTTTCTTGCTGCTTTCGGGGAGGTGGCTGTGTTTCTTTTTGCATCTTTAATATATGGCAAACACACCTAGAGCTTACGATAACGAAACTTTAAGGGACAGCTTCTTATTTAAAAATGCAGTGTGGAACAGAGGCGAGGGCAGTAGGCTTGAAGTCAGGATACCTGCCCTTATCATGTCACGTCTCTATGCCTCTGTTTTCCCTCTAGCCCTTTGTGGATTTAGACTGCAAGCTTTTTAGGGCAGGGACTATCTCTTACTATGTGTTTGGAATCTTGACTGGGGCCACTAGATGTTACTTACAAAATTAATGGTTCTCCAACTCATCAGGGATAGCAATAGCACCTTATTCACAAATGGTTCCGCTGACAAAATGGGACTAGTTATGAAGTATGGTGATATTTGCCATAAATGTGTGTACTGGAATCTGGCTCAAAATGTTTACATATATCTAAATTAATAAGTAAATCTGGCAATTAAATTTAACCCTACAATTAATCATACAGGGCAAGTTTGTAATACCTTTCTGAAAAAAAATAAAATCCTGTGTTAAATTATATATTTTAATTAGCATATTGTGACATAAAATATGAAAACATTGCATTTAATTAACCAGCATGATGATGTATTTTCACTTTTAAAATAATGTTAATATCTTAGAGTTATATAGTTCCTGCAAACAGTGTGCTAAGCCTTTAAGGGAGGCTCAGATGCAGCATTTCTATTACTGGGTCTTGGCCCTTTAAGAACAGGTAATCTGTGGCTTGTAGTCCCTGGAAGGAGGCTGAAAAGCAAGACTAAGCAAGGAAGAGGGAAGCAGGTTATAAAAGATAGGTCTAGTGTGCAAAGAGACCTGAAAGGAACATATATAGTTCAGCACAGAAAGTCTCTTTGCAGAGGGAATTGGATGAAAGACTTACTGTGCCCTGGAAACTGCTCAGCCTCCATAAATGACCCTAGAGAAAAGGGATTTGGGGACATGGACTCCAGTTGGCAGAGGAGAGCCACTAACTCCCAGGGAAGACAGGGCAGGTGGGTGGCAGTGGACTAGTGAACTGTTACAGTGCAGAGGGGAAATGTCCTGGAGAGGGCAGAAGAACTGGAGGATCAGAATATAAAGAATCGTGTTATTGCCCTGGAAGGTAGGACTCAGCGGACTTGGCTAGGGGGTAAAACATTATGTGTGGACATTCTGACAATAGTTTAGACCCCAGTGATGTGAGTTTAGCTTGCCGCTGTTGAATCACACATGTGAGCCAAGTTTAAACTGATGTGCATGGACACTGTTATAAACCTGCATGTCTTTAACTAAATAGGTGTAAAATCACACTTGCTGTCAAGCCAGTGAAACTTTGTGTGTATACCGGCCTGATATATTTTGGAGCAGATCAAAGTATTTTGGTACTTGGCACCTGGCACAACCCACCTACATGAAGGTGGAAAGGAGGCTTTAATTCCCATTGAGAGGGGCAGACTGCCAGCATGAGAAGTGGTGGCACAAGCTTCATCACACAGTATCCATGAACCTTAGCCCTGATCTAAAGAGACAACTTCTAGGTGTCCAAGGTTGCTCCAGGCCTTTGGGCTATTCCGTGTTTTGGCATCTCTGCTGAAACAATCAGTATCAAAGAGGGTGATGGTGTCTCAGACATGTCACTTGTCCGCTAGGAACCAGAATGAGACCACAAATCCCATATGCACAACTGATAGGTTTGCAAATTCATCTGCAATATCTTTGTTAAACAAACTCAGCATCCATCCAGGCTGACATCTTGAGTGGGAAGTTTAACCTTAATGCAGATTACAATCACTGCGATATAACTCCCAATTTTGGAGCTAATAAAATCAGTTTATAGTCTAGGTTGTGGCATCTCTATAACAGGGTTTAAATATCACTCCCAAGCCTCTTTCAGTTCATTTCCCTTTAGTATGTAATAGTGTTTCTTAAAATGCTTGAGATTCTATCTGAAATTAAATGCTGGATATTATATACAGTTCTTCTGGGAGATGGAAATCGTTTTCCTTAAAATCTATGTTTATCGCCAGCAGACATACTATATCCTTCACATGTAGCATTGTTGGATGCATCTGAAAATTATACCAGTTTGGGATGAGTGCAGATATTTTTTTCAGTATAGGCCAAGGGTTGGAAATCTTTCAGAAGTGGTGTGCCGAGTCTTCATTTATTCACTCTAATTTAAGGTTTCGCGTGGCAGTAATACATTTTAACGTTTTTAGAAGGTCTCTTTCTATAAGTCTATAATATATAACTAAACTATTGTTGTATGTAGTAAATAAGGTTTTTAAAATGTTTAAGAAGCTTCATTTAAAATTAAATTAAAATGCAGAGCCCCCGGACCAGTGGCCAGGACCCGGGCAGTGTGAGTGCCACTGAAAATCTATAGGCTGTGACAGGAAACAAAAAATTTCTACAGACGAAGGTGGAAAGCTTAGAAAAAATAACAGTTCAAGAGAGCTCCGCAGGGACACACAAATATTAAACTATAACTTGCTAAGCATCTGGCCAAGGAAGAGAAAAAAAGGTGATGCAATGAGATTACTCATTCTGGACACAGATATTGCAAACGGTAGGGAATTTAATTGCCTTGCAATTAAAGGATGAAGGCACAGATAGGGTGATCGTTTCTATTAGGCAGGAAGACAGCGCTGCTACCAATGATTCACTCTTCACATAAAAAGGCTTCTGAAATACTATGATCATTTGTAAATGTCTGCAAGAGAATTAATATATAAAAATAAGAAAATTCTTAAAGGCTATAACAATGACAAAACTACCTCAAAGGCTGACTTGAATGTCTACTGTACAATCAGAAGCAGATAGTCTTAATAAAAATCTTGCAATCTGATGAATCCCAGAGCATAGATGACTTTACCATTGTAGTTCTATAAAATATTCTTTTTAAAAACCCTGTAAGTTAGCTTACCATTCCCTGCCCACACACACACACACACACATTTTAATGGCATTATATTCAGAGCTCTATAGTGAGTACTAGAATAATTGCTAAGGAAAATATGATTCATTTAGGGTCATTTTCTTAATAATAAATGGGGACAAAGCAATAGCAGTGAACAGGTTAGAGATACACTACATACTGAAATTATCTGGGCTTTATTAAACAAATATGTATTGTTGGTAAGGTGAGGCAACATATTGGAAATCATGACTCATGACTAGGTTAGAAAAAAGCTACTGGCTATCTATAGAGGGCTAGAATTGATAAGCAATCAGGGGTATTGTCATGGGAAAATGTCCACTATAATCCCCATGATAAAATTCCGCACTATACCAATCTCCTCTTTTAACACTGTCAGCCAGTCTCCCTATGTGACTCTGTACTTCCAGGGGACACCCTACACTCTCATGTTCATATTTATAAAATGATTATGTGGTATCCAATGGAAAGTTTGTCATGTTGGGTGTCTTCGGAAGGCTCATGATGTACTGAGCATGGTTGTTATAGTGATGTTATAGTAATTGTTACAGTAATGTTATAGTAAGGTTGTAGGTTATAATTTAATGTGTATAGTTATGAGGCTGAAAATGTATCCTCATGGCTTAAAGCGAGCCCATGCAAAAGCTCTCCAAGGACAGAGAGGCAGTTCACACCTCGTCAGGGCATGGATGGGACAAACCCAGCCCAGCCTCACAGGAACAATGGACACTGTCAGGCAGCAACAGAAGAATCGGTTAGACCAGGGGTAGGAAACCTATGGCACGTGTGCTGAAGGCGGCACGCAAGCTGATTTTCAGTGGCACTCACACTGCCTGGGTCCTGGACACTGGTCCGGGGGGCTCTGCATTTTAATTTAATTTTAAATGACGCTTCTTAAACAGTTTAAAAAACTTATTTACTTTACATACAACAATAGTTTAGTTATACATTAAAGACTTATAGAAAGAGACCTTCTAAAAATGTTAAAATGTATTACTGGCACACGGAACCTTAAATTAGAGTGAATACATGAAGACTCGGCACCCCACTTCTGAAAGGTGGCCGACCCCTGGGTTAGACCGTGGAGGAAGTCACCCCCTTCCTTTGAGCAGTTTGGGACTGCGATGAGATAATGCTCACCTGACTCTGAAGGGGTAGGGGGCAAAGCCAAGAGGAAAGAAAGGACATGATAAAAGGAAGAGACATTTTGCCGTGCTCTCTCTCTTCCACCTCCATCTACAGACACCACCACCACCACCAAGCGACTGAACCACTGATCAAAGGGGAGAGCTTGGCTGAAGAGCCAGCCTGTGGTGAGAAGCATCTAAGTTTGTAAGAACAACGAGGAGTACTTGTGGCACCTTAGAGACTAACAAATTTCCTCGTTGTTTTTGCTAATACAGACTAACACGGCTACCACTCTGAAGTTTGTAAGGACATTGAAAGTGTTAAGATCACCTTAGAATGCGTTTTGCTTTTATTTCATTTGACCAAATCTGACTTGTTATGCTTTGACTTATAATCACTTAAATCTACCTTTATAGTTAATAAATCAGTTTTTTATTCTACCTGAAGCAGTGCATTTGGTTTGCAGTGTGTCAGAGGCTCCCCTTGGGAGAACAAGCCTGGTACATATCAATTTCTTTGTTAAATTGACAAACTTATATAAGCTTCCAGCATCCAGTGGGCCTAACTGAACACTGCAAGATGGAGGTTCCTAAGGTTGTTTCTGGGACCAGAGATATTGGCTAGTGTCATTCGCTTGCAAGTAGCTGGGAGCAGCTTACATGCCCGAGGCTGTGCATGAACAGCCCGGGAGTGGGGGTTCTCACAGCAGAGCAGCGTAAGGCTGGCTCCCAGAGTCAAGGATTGGAGTGGCCTAGCAGATCACTGGTCCAGACAACACCAGAGGGGAACGTCACACCCTATTCTCATTCTATTCTAATAACATCAAAATGGCCATACTGAGTCAGATAAATAGTCCATCCAGCCCAGCATCTCGTCTTCTGACAGTGGCCAATGCCAGATGCTCCACAGGGAAAGAACAGAACAGGGCAATTATAAAGCGATCCTTCCCCTGTCATCCAGTCCTAGCTTCTCACTCAGAGGTTTAAGGACACCCAGAGCATGAGGTTGTGCCACTGACCACCTTGGATAATAGCCATTGATGGACCTATCCTCCATGACTCCCTGTTTGCCTCCTGGATATTTGGTGTCACCCAAGTGGTTTTTTTTAATACTTGAGATTCTGCTGTACCAAGCGTCTGAACTTTATTACCAAACTGGTTCCCTTGCAAGCATCCTTTACGTAAGCAAATAAAGGAACTGTTTATAGCCCAAGAATAGGAAAAGTCCTTGTAAATTTTCCTCAGACTTATATGTGTATTTTAGGGTTGGAAAATCAAACCCTGCATTATAGAGCAAATTACTGCAAGCCTGATTATTGAGGAGTATGGTTCAAATATGGATATTGGTATCACACAGGACTTCTTTTGAACTCTGTGGATTATTTCCCTCCCACCCAATCCACCCCTGCTAATTTTCAGTATGTTTCTATCACGTTTATGGAATAATATGGGCTCCCTCTGGTGACTAATTGAACACCTGCAAATTCCCAGAGCTGTTAATCAAAGACTGGAGCCTGCTGGATAAAGCATCTGCTTTGTGCTCATCAGGAAGCCACATCCCTCTTGGAGCTAGATTTGTATTTGTATTTTTAATTCTATACACAGCAAAAGCTTCAGTAAGGACCAATTCCCTCAGGCAGCCCCCTGTGTTGCTCAAACTTTAGCATATTCCCATGCATCTTTCCCTAAAATCTGGTTCAACCCTTAAAGACTACATCTCCTAGGTCACCAATTTATTGTTATTCTCTTGGGGGGGAGGGGGGGGGAAGAGCAGCTAAGACGGGTTTTACTGTATCTCTTTTCCACCTGGGGAGGAAATTAAATTTTCACTATGCCTAGTATAGTTCAATACCTCTTGTGTGAGAAGCAAAGCACAATAAAGTCTGATGTTCGTGCTGCTCTGCATGCTTGATATGAACAAAGCAAGGCTAGACTGAGGTAACCATTGGACATAGATTGAGGCCCTTAGGGACTTGCAAATGATTCCAAACTTGAAGGGGAATCTTAATGCAATGACCTAATAAGACTCCTCACCAGTGTATATCTTGTCTCGCAGAGTAAAGCACACTGTTCAAGGGAGATCTGGGAAGCTTTCTTCAGTAATATGTTCTTTGCATGTGAATTGAAAATGGCCTATTCTGATACGTCGTTCTAGTCCTCTGAGGATGGAGGGGACAGCTGAGGCTGGTGTGGTATGTACAATAGCCTGTACGTAAAGAAGAGATACATTTCCCTTGGCAGGAGTATATGATGGGGTGGGGAAAGATGAGGCAGGAAGAAGATGAAAAATTGGTGGCTAGAAAGCAGTGCAGTAAAAACTGGACACTTAGGGCTTGATCCTTACCTGTGGCGGGCACATGTGGGTACAGAAGTGCTCTTTTTAGATCCCCCAGTCCTGAGTAATCAGGGTCACCAAACATATACCCAGCATAAATTAGAGCATCAGGAGGACTTCTCTAATACATGTCAGGTGTCAGTTACAGCCAGGGATCTGTGCGGCATAGGACTGCCTTTTCCCCTTGTGCCAGCTGTAGAGACAGGTCATAGCATAGGAGCTGCTATGTAATACTGAAGGCTCAAGTTATTCCGATCCAGAGGAAAGATAAGAAGAGCCACAGGAGACCAATGTAGCGGCACAAGTTTTTTAGCTATCTAAAAAACAAAAGGAATATATAAAGGAAATAGAAGGAGGGGCATGTCACTAAGGAAGTATACGTGGGAATAGAACGAGTGTGTAGGGATAAAATCAGGAAAGCATAGGAAAGGCATGAGTTAGAACTGGCAATAAATGTTAGAGACAAAAAGAAGGGGTTCTACAAACATGTCAGTCAAAAAAATAAAAATATCAGGGATGATGTGGGTCTCCTGCTCAATGGAGAAGGTGATCTGGTAACAAAAGATGATAAAAAGGCAGAGCTGCTCAATGCCCTACTTTGCTTCAGCCTTCACACACAAAAAGAACATGTGACTGGACAACTAGCAAATTCATGATAGAAAATAAAGGGGAAGGGATGCAGATCAGGATAAGTAAAGAACACATCCGAGATCTTCCGACTACTTTGAATGAATTCAAGTCAGTAGGACCTGATGTTATTCACCCCAAGGTTGAAAGAATTAGCTGAAGAAATATTGGAGCCAATGCCAATAATATTTGCAAACTCATGGATGACAGGTGAGGTGTCAGAAGACTGGAGAAAGGCTAACGTGGTGCCCATCTTTAAAAAAGGAGGAAAGGAGAAGCCTGGGAACTATAGACAAGTCAGCCTGACCTCAATTCTCAGGTAGCTACTAGAACAATGGATAAAATATTCAATTTGCAAATACCTGGAGGATGATGGGGTGATCACTAGGAGCCAGCATGGATTTACTAAGAACAAATCATGCCAAACCAGCTTGGTTTCCTTCTTTGATAAGATAACTGGTTTGATGGATAGGGGGAATGCAGTGGACATAATATACCTGGACTTTAGCAAGGCTTTTGACACAGTCCCACATGACGTTCTCATAAGTAAGTTGGAGACATGTGGGCTCAGTAGAGCTACCATTAAGTGTATACATAATTGGTTAAATGACCACAAACAAAGAGTAACTATTAATGGAATGATGTCAGATTGGAAGGAGGTCTTAAGTGGGGTTCCATAGGAATCTGTTCTGGGCCTAGTATTATTTAACATCTTTATTAATTATCTGGATGTAGGAATAGAGAGCATACTGATACATTTTCAGATGACACAAAGCTGGGGGGGCGGGTTGCAAAATACTTTGGAGGATAGAGCTAAAATTCAAAGGGATCCTGATAAATTGAAGAACTGGGCTGTAGTCAACAAAATGAAATTCAACAAAGACACATGTAAGGTGCTACACTACGGGAAGAAAAAACAAATACAGAATGGGGGAAAACTGGCTTGGCAGCAGCACTACTGAGAAGGATCTGGGAATTGTGGTGGTTCACAACCTCAACATGAGTCAACAATGCAATGGTGCTGCAAAAAAAGCAAATGCAAATTTGTGTTGCATTAACAGCATGCAAGTCATGGGAGATGATAGTACTGCTCTACACGGTGCTGGTTAGGTCTGAGTTGGAGTAATGTGTCTAATTTTAGCCACCGTTGTATAGAAAGGATGTAGAGAAACCAAAAATGATCCAGAGGTGAATCACAAAGATGATCAAGGGGATGGAATGCAAGCCATATGAGCAACAGCTGAAGGAACTAGATGTGTTTAGTCTGGAAAAGAGGAGATTAAGGGGGGACATGATAGCAGTCTTTAAATATTTGATAGGCTGCCATAAAAAAAGATGGAGAAAAAATGTTCTCTCTTGCCACAGAGGGCAGGACATTAACTCTTGGTCATGGTTAAGACTTCTAACCAGGAGCCTGAGCAGACAAAGGAAGAGCCATCACATCTCATGATAAAACTCCATTTTCTGATTTTATTTTTTGGCTGGGATCATATTAAACGCATCTTTAAAATATATATATGCCAGGCAGCAGATGTAGAAAGCAATTAGACTCAGATCTTCATAACAACATGCTATGATCTCTGTTCATATATCTGCAATCCTCCAAAGTATGGAGCTGTGGGACATCTGCCAGGAAAACAATTGAATTTACCAACATGAATAAATAAAATCAGACTTACTAACCAAACAGTCATGTAGGGTTTTTGTGTGTGTCTGTTTTAGTCTCTTTCCATTTCTTCGGTGCCAGTGTCTTCTCTGCTATCTCCCTCATTCATTCTCTTTAGAGGCTTAACGCTTATTTACATGTGTATTCTTTCTTGATTTAAAATTACAATACAGTAAAGAATATGCATTAAGTGTAGGACATAACAGGACATTCAATAGGGGCCTGAGTGTTTTTAACTGCCATTTATTTCAATGTATGTTTAGAGCGCTCACTACCTCCTGAATGTATCTCTGGATGCTATAGGGCAATGGAATGACGTCGTATTTCTGGCACTGGCCACTGATGGAGATCGGGCAAATTGGACCAACAGCCAGTTCCGGAATGGGAATTTCTATGCCTCTCTTTCTCCTAATTAGAGATAGGCCAAAAACTTGCAGCCATTTCTCCTGCCCCCTCCAACCAAACTCCTTTGAACACTTACGGTTGAGATAAATGGAACCTGGCTGTCAACCACCCATTCTTAGCTTGGCAAAACCAAAGAGGTTTATCGGAATCAGATCTAACTTGTTTTGGATTGTCCTGCTCTTCTCCCTTTGTAGACTAGGCCCTGGTCTACACTACGGGGTTAGGTCGAATTTAGCCGCGTTAAGTCGATTTAAAAATGACTGCGTCCACACAGCCAACCCCGCTCCGTTACCTAAAGGGCTCTTAAAATTGACTTCTGTACTCCTCCCCGACGAGGGGAGTAGCGCTAAAATTAACCTTGCTGGGTCGAATTTGGGGTAGTGCGGATACAAATCGACAGTATTGGCCTCCGGGAGCTATCCCAGAGTGCTCCATTGTGACCGCTCTGGACAGCACTTTGAACTCCGATGCATTAGCCAGGTACACAGGAAAAGCCCTGGGAACTTTTGAATTTCATTTCCTGTTTGGTCAGCGTGGTGAACTCAGCAGCACTCAGCAGCACAGGTGACCATGCAGTCCCCCCAGAATCGTAGAGCGTACAATGTTTCTATGCTCCCCCTATCATCTCAGTCCCTGAGGTTATCGCAGATTAGAAGGCAAAAAAAACCGCACTCGTGATGACATGTTTTCCAAGCTCATGCAGTCCTCCCGCACTGATAGGGCATAGCTTAATGCATGGAGGCCAGGAAAGAATTAAGTGAGGGCGAAGAGCGGAGGCAGGATGCGATGCTGAGGCTAATGGGGGAGCAAACGGACATGAAGAAGCATCTATTGGAGCTGCAGGAAAGCCAACAAGAGACAGACCCCCACTGCATCCACTGTATAACCGCCTACCCTCCTCCCCATGTTCCATAGCCTCTTCACGCAGACGCCCAAGAACGCCGGGGGGGAGGGGGGGGGTTCCAGGCACCAAGCCACTCCACTCCAGAGGCTGGCCGAGCAACAGAAGGCTGTCATTCAAACAGTTTGATTTTTAGTGTGGCTACAATAAGCAATGTGGCCTTGTCCTTCCCTCCTCCCCCACCCCACCCGGGCTACCTTGTCCGTTATCTATTCTTTTTTAATTAATAAATAAAGAATGCATGGTTTCAAAAAAAGTGGTTACTTTATTTCGAAGGGGGGAGGGTGGTTGGCTTACAGGGAATTAAAATCAACAAAGGGAGCAGGTTTGCATCAAGGAGAAACACACACAACTGTCACACCAAAGCCTGGCCAGTCATGAAACTGGTTTTCAAAGCCTCTCTGTGGTGCAGTGCGCCTTGCTGTGCTCTTCTAATCGCCCTGGTGTCTGGCTGCTCGAAATCGGATGCCAGGCGATTTGCCTCAGCCTCCCACCCTGCCATAAACGTCGCCCCCTTACTCTCACAGATATTATGGAGCACACAGCAAGCAGCAATAACAATGGGAATGTTGGTTGCGCTGAGGTCTGACCAACAGTGCCAACAAGCTTTTAAACGTCCAAAGGTGCATTCTACCACCATTCGGCACTTGCTCAGCCTATAGTTGAACTGCTCCTTACTACTGTCCAGGCTTCATGAGCCATGGGAGCAAGGGGAAGGCTGGGGTAGGTGTGACCATGCGGAGCTGGCGGCTGGGAGAGCAGCCTGAGGCAGAAGCCTCAAGCTCGCAACAGCAGCAGTGACGGTGAGCTGAGCAGGCTCCATGCTTGCTGTGCTATGGCATCTGCACGGGTAACCCCGGAAAAAAGGTGTGAAACGATTGTCTGCCGTTGCTTTCACGGAGGGAGGGGCGATTGACGACATGTACCCGAAACCACCCGCGACAATGTTTTTGCCCCATCGGGCATTGGGAGCTTAACCCAGAATTCCAATGGGCAGCGGAGACTGTGGGAACTGTGGGATAGCTACCCACAGTGCACCACTCTGTAAGTCGATGCTAGCCACGGTAGTGAGGACGCACTCCGCCAACTTAATGCGCTTAGTGTGGATGTACGCAATTGACTGTATAAAATCGATTTCTAAAAATCGACTTCTATAAAATCAAGCTAATTTCATAGTGTAGACATACCCTAGATATGCAGAGCCAAATTCTCTACCTGTTGATGCTGTGCAACGCCACACAAGTTTACAGGGTTGCATCAGCTGTCATTGGAGAATGAACTCCTCTGAATCTGCCTCCTCTTTTAAACCTTCATTTGGCAGCAGGTTGGAAAATGTGAATTGAGTATTCTACTCTGGTCCTTTCAGGATGCATCTTGCATATGGAATTCTGTATATTCAGTTTCTTGCAAATGATACCGAACAAATTCTCTTCTCTGTGTTCAGCTTTTCTGAAATGCCACAGAGCCAACAATAACCTTTGTGAGGAAGGTTGGTGTTGTGGATAAGGCAATGGACTAGAACTCCAGAGTCTTAGATTTAGCTGCTGAATCTTCCACAGGTTTTCTCTGTGACCTTGGGCAAATCACTTAATTTCTCAGTGCCTCAGTTCCCCATCTACAAAATAGGGATAACACTTCCTCTCTCTCCCAGATGTTTATTTATTTAGATTGTAAGCTCTTCAGGGTGGGGACTGTCCATTCCTATGTGTCTATACGGTGCCTAGCTGAATGGGACTCGGTAATACAAAATAACAGTGAGGGAACTGTTGTATTAATGTAGAAGGACTAAATAGGTCAAAGGTGTGAACACAACCCAGTCACTATCCAACATTAAACGGTGTTGAGCAAGGTTTGGTATTTGGTAAACAGAGACCTCAGCCTGCGCAGTACCACGGCAAACACACCATTAAAATCCATTTAACCTTTATTTAAAGATAAAAAAGTGAAAGAAACACAGGTAAAGTATTTGAAGTGTAAAGTATTAAATAAGGCAATCATTTTAACAACAGCACTTGTTCCCTTTTCCTTTAGCTGGAGAGAGCTTTGGCGGGGGGGGGGGGACAACAACCTTGTTTAACTATCTTATAGATGGTATCAAACATGGTAATAACTGTCCTTTTGGGGAAGGGTGAAGAAGTTAGCTGAGATGAGCTGGAGCTGTTGTCCCTGTTGTTGTTAAAGTCCTATCCCATTTTATCCCAGGTGGTGTTTGGGATTCAGCTGGAGCTGCTAGGGGTAACAGTGTCATCTGGATCCCTCTCTCAGGCCCAGTTTGGTCAGGACATCTCTCAGGATTAGGATGAAAAAGATTCAGGGCCCCAGGAGACGGTGGGAGTGGCAGCCATCATGGTGAAGCTCACTCCAATTGCAATTTTTTTCTCTCCAAAGTCTCTTTCTTCATAAGAACCCACAAAGAAAAAGTTGGGTGAAATAGCCCAGCCTCTCATTATTTTGTCCACCAATTATGCCTGTTTTCTGGCACCCCAATTTTTGTTCACTGATTTCTGGTTCCATGATCTTAACATAGTCCTTGAATTATATCAGGAGGCCTTTTTGTTTGGACTAATTCAGACTAATTCCCTTTCAGACCTTTTCTCATCAACATTTGTTATTATAGGTTATTGTGACATCTTATGAACTTTCATGTACTTTTTACAGCTCACAATTAGGGTAAATTTGTAGACCCAATTATCACAACATAATTTCCTGTCAAGTGAAAGGTTAAAATCTTCATGAACCTCCTAATGAGATTGAGCATTTAGAATTGTTGTCCCTACACCAGGATTATATTGTCCTTTCATATTTTGGACTCAAATGAACTTTTCCACATTACAATTCACCACAACAATGTTAAAGCGAAGCATGCCTAAATAAAGCAATGAGAGAATTATGTCTATGTTTAAAAAAGGAGCAATATGTATATCCAAGTAAAAAAGTATAAAATGCCTCATGCTGAACATATTAAAATGTACCTTTATCATTCTAGTACTGAAGTTCTGTCTTTATTTTAAAGCCCTAAGACCTTTTCTCTACAACAGCCACTCAGAGAAGCTGTAAACAAACCAGATGTGCTTCTCATCGGCTTTATTTTTCCTAGCTGTAAAGGAGAGAGACTTTTGTTAGTCATTTGTTCCACAAAAGCAGGATGATTAACCAATACAGGAGGTATCCACACTAACTGGAATTATTTAATTCAAGCAAAGGGACTGATTTTTTTGAGGTGAAATCAACAGGTGCTGAAAGAGCTCAGTACCTTGCAGGACTGGGCCTAACGTGTATGAATGTGCTTGAGATATGCCACAATGAGCCTCTTTTCCCCACACCCACCCACGCTCTTTTCTTCAACTCCCTTGTTTGCTCTGGCTTTTTTCTTGTATTTATAACAAGATTTTTTTTCAATTATAGAGCAGTCAGTTTCCAATGAAGGATATCAAATTGCTTTCCTCAAATTAAATCATACAAATCTGCCATGAGATAACATAGGCAGTTTAATATTCTTATGTTTATTTCTCAGATGGGACAACGGAAACAGAGAGGTGGAGTTACTCCCTCAAAGCCACAAATCACGTCTGTGGCAAAACTGGGAATGAAACCTAGGAAGCCTAGATTCCAATCATATGCTCCAGCCACCAGCTAAGACTTATCCCTCTTCTGCCTTTTATTTACTGATCCATTAGTTTCTGCACGCCAGAAGTATGCCATTTGATAAGTTAACAGTATGAAAAGAAATCCCACCTCCCTAAAAGAAAACAATGTAGTCTGAGAGTTGCAGCCACTGCTTTGAAGGGAGCGCACATGAGAGAATGATAAGGGTGTTGCAGTTATGTCAAATCTGTAAACTCTTGAGACTTTTTATTTTATCTGTCTATACGATTCCTACCATTGTGTTTCTTTGTCTGTCTTTAACACACCCACCCCCCAAATGTGTCTTTGATACCCTCATGGAACCAAATCTTGCCTTCATTTACAGCAGTACATCCCCTATTGAAATTTGCATGCTTGCATCACTGGAAGTGAGAGCAGGATTTGGGACAGAGAGTATGCTTGTGCAAAGAAGCTGGTGTCTGCTGAGCCCTCCAAGTCAAAATGTAAAGTGACTGTTTGGGGGAAAGGGGCCAGCTGGAGGAGGGCCTGCTGCTAGCGTGAAGTACAACCCAGCTCCATGAGGAGACTGAGGACTCCTGAATAGGGGCAAGGAAACTGACCCAGATTCTTATGTGGACCCAGAGTATGTGTGAAGTCGAGATACTAAAAGAGGTGGTTTGCACTCTGTAAAAAAGAGTTAATAAACCAGATCCCCTGACGGGGTTATTAGGTTTGCAGTAATCTGGTCTGGGTAATTGCTTGGAAGAGCCAGACACTGACCACGGCAGACTCACCAGACCATGAGAGGCCACAAGGGGGTGTGCTCCAAGGCAGTGTCCAGTAGCAGAGTTCTGTTAACACAAACGAGGTCATCCTATGGGCTGCTTTGCACAAGCATACTGCTTTCAGTGAGGAAGGAGGGGCATAAATGCTGGTTCCCCCCTCCCCCGTCCCCCAAGCGAATCCCAATTGGCTGGGAGAGAACAGAGCTTTGCCCCACCCACCCAACAAGGCTCCTGCTTCCAGAATCTTAAAGAAACAGTCACAGGTTTTTCCTTTAAACACTATTTATTCCTGTGGCCTCTTCACCTCTACCAGTATCTCTTATTTCCTAGATGCTTACATGCATAAGACCTCCCAAAATCTTAAAGGCCATATCCCAGGATGGGGTGAGTGACACCTAGATCCTACTGTCCTTAAGAGAACAGACTATGCCTGTCACAAAATCTCTTCCATTAAGATGGTAAATGAAGTCTGTAGTAACAGGAATCAAAGCAACTGAAGATGCAAAAAAGGTTTGTTTTCCAGATAGGATAAGACAATGGAAGTGCTTTTGTGAAATGAACATGGATAACAATTTGGAAGGGAATTTTTAAGGGAGACCTATTCTAGCAGCAAATGCCAAGAAGAAGGAAAATGGAACTTGTGTATCACACTGGCTTCCAGTGTGATAAAAGGAGATACTAAAAAAAAAAAAAAACCTTACTTGAGGCAAACTGAAAGATCTTCAATATTTTTTTTTGTAATTTCTGAGTTTATTTTAATCAAAATGTAGATGGACTCTCAGGCCCCAATCCTGCCAGCAATTAAACGTGTTTAAATTTATGTTCATGATTGCATAAAGTTAAGCATGTGCATAAGTGTTTGTCGTATCAGGACCTATCTGAACTTGATTTCTAGGAAAACAGGAATTTGTTTTCCACAAGAAAGAGAAGAGCAGAGGACTTGTTGACAAAAAAATATTTAGTTGCATCTAGTTGGGGTCTGAATCTAGCCCGCACTAGCCTGCTGTGGGTTAACCGTCTCTGTGGACCCTGCTGAAGTGCATTAACAGTTCATTAATGTGCTTTGATCTAGTCCTCTTTGAAACAGCTCTAGATCAAAGTGCATTAATGAATTGTTAATAGGCATCAGCAGGGTCCACACAGACAGTTAGTTCCTGGCCGGTTAGTGTAGGGTAGATTCTAATCCCAGTTTACTGTGAACTGATTGTTTGTGTAGACAAGACCTATGTCTACCAGGGAATAGCATGGCTGTCATAAATCCACTCATGAGAGCTACTTGGTTTTTATCTGCTTCCTTTTGCATATGCAATCTAGAGCCACCTGGAGGAACTTGGGCAGACTCTTCATCACATGCATTTCATGTTAAGGGGACACTGTCAACTTGCATTTGCTGATATTGAATTTAAAATTGAATTTTCTGGTAGAGATCCTTTAAATAGGATAATAGAGTTATTTTTCAGTTTCTTTAAAATATTGTTTTTCCCTCCTTGCTAGTGTGTAGAAGGGTCTTTGGGTGGACTGGAGCATAATAACCAAACATGCTATTGCTTATTTTCCACCTCTCCCCACCCTTTTCTTTGTGTATACCCCTGCCTGCTGCCTCTTCAGTTTCATTTTCAGCTGCTGCTACTGATAGCCCAATACCCTGTTGCAGAGTCTGGGGATACGCATGTGCCTAAATTATTAAACTGACTACAACAGTGGTTCTCAACCTTTCTGGGCTCAGGACCCATTTATAAAGTTTATGGCCTGTCGCGACCCAGTAAATAGTCTGGGGGTGGAGGCCCTGACTTGGTTTGTATCCTCCTCAGCTCTCACCCCACAGTGGCAGCTCCTGTGATGATGGGCTGGCTGGGCTTGGATCTCCGCTCCAGGTGCTGCAACCTATGGGGTTGCAGCACGGCTCAGGTTAAGCCCCGCCCCCCTGACTGGAGTCAATTTGTGTGAGTGGGTTGTGACCTGGCTGATGCGGTTGCAGTGCCATTCACTCAAATATGGCCTATCCAGATGCCCGTCATCATGATGGCTGGGCCGAACCTGGGTGGTGCTAGGACCCCAGAGGCTGCAGAGCCTGGAGCAGGGAGGTGAGCCCAGCCACCCCAGGGGACAGGAGTCACAGGAGCTGTCACGCCACCCTTTGAAACATTCTGGCGACCCAAATTTGGGTCCCGACCCACGGGTTGAGAACCCTGGACTATAGCATTGCTAGGCTTGGCAGAATTTGATTTTTTTTCCCAATTTCCACAATTAATATTGATTTTTTAAATCATTTGTATTTTTACAGTTGTGAAAAATGAAGGGGAAGGGGTGGGGTTAGGGCAGTGCTGACAGTGGGCCTGCCGGGGGTGCCCATCACTGACAGCAGGGCTACCTGTGTGGTTGAGGAACCTGCAGTCCTGGTGGGGCAGAGCAGAGACTCCCCCAGCCAGTGCAGCAAGGAGGAGGACGAGCCCATGGCAGTGGGGGAGCTCCTACCTGGGGCCGGCTACCACAGTCCTGGCTGGTGAGTGAATGACCAGGCCCGTGACAGCAAAGTTTCAAAGGGCTCCCTGCATGGCTGGTGAGACCTGATCTCTGCAGGCACAAGGTTCAGGGAAGGCTGCGGTCCTGGCAGGGCAAAGCAGAGACTTCTCCTTCCAGGACTTCAATGAGGAGGAGGAAGTGCCGGTTGTGAGAAAGGCCACCCCACTGCTGAGTGGCTTTGTTCCTGGGCAGGAGCCATTCAGCGGTGGGGTGGCCTCCCCTGGGATTGGGGACTTGTCCTTCTCCTCACAGTCCTGGCCCCGAGCTCTTGTTACCTGGGGTTTCTCAGAATCCAAAGCAGTGGTAACTTAACTGTTTCTCTCCAGGCAGAGTCAGAAATAAATCAATGGGGACACAGCTCAATCCGCCTGATCAATAACTGGCACAAGCAGGAATGCTTTCATCTAAAACTACTTTTTTATTAGATCTCAAACACACACACACACACACACACACTCACACTCACACACATGCTGTCGCAGTAGGGTTAGAGCATTTCAAAACAAGTGTATTTACCTAGAGTTAAGAAATGGTTTAGAGGAATCAGCAGCCAGCTTTCCAGGGGGCCCTGCCTTCCAGTTAGCTGCTGGGCATAGATGTCAGATTCAATGGAGCTCCATAAAAAGCAAAGGGGTCTTCCCGTGTGGATCCAATTGCAGAATTGTGGCCATAGCAAAATAGTTTGCTATCATTTTCAATTTTGATTCACAAGGACATTTCTAATAATCTTTTATACAGTGAAAATGTTTGGGTCATTAAATATTAACGAGAGGAATATAAGTGCAATTAAAAAAACCAAAAACCCATCAGCATTAGAAAACTTCCTGGCAAAACATCATCATGAGCTCTATGAAGTTTTCCAGACTCTGGACTCATACTGAGAGGTTCAGCACATTAAGAACCCGAATTTGTTCCCATTGATGCCAATGGTAAAAGTCACATTGACTGCAGCAGTACAGGGTTGGGCTGCCTTCATGCAGGGCATGTTTGTGAGGTTGGTAAATGCTGTTATAGCTATTACAAACATGTGGCCTGATCCTGCAAGGTTCTCAGTGCCCATCGAAGGCTTCGAATCTGTACTGAGAACTGCACAGGCTGACCCCTGGGCCCTTCAGGCTCAACGGGTAGTGATTAATGGCTCAATGTCTAGTTGGCAGCCGGTATCAAGTGGAGTGCCCCGAGGGTCGGTCCTGGGGCTGGTTTTGTTCAACATCTTTATTAATGATCTGGACAATGGGATGGATTGCACCCTCAGCAAGTTCGCAGATGACACTAAGCTGGGCGGAGAGGTAGATATGCTGGAGGGTAGGGATTGGGTCCAGAGTGACCTAGACAAATTGGAGGATTGGGCCAAAAAAAATCGTATGAGGTTCAACAAGGACAAGTGCAGAGTCCTGCACTTAGGAAGGAAGAATCCCATGCACTGCTACAGGCTGGGGACTGATTGGCTAAGCAGCAGTTCTGCAGAAAAGGACCTGGGGATTACAATGATAGAGAAGCTGGATATGAGTCAGCAGTGTGCCCTTGTTGCCAAGAAGGCTAACGGCATTAGTAGGAGCATTGCCGGCAGATCGAGGGAAGTGATTATTCCCCTCTATTTGGCACAGGTGAGGCCACATCTGGAGTATTACATCCAGTTTTGGGCCCCCCACTACAGAAAGGATGTGGACAAATTGGAGAGAGTCCAGCAGAGGGCGACGAAAATGATTAGGGGGCTGGGACACATGACTTACAAGAAGAGGCTGAGGGAACTGGGCTTGTTTAGTCTGCAGAAGAGAAGAGTGAGGAGGGATTTGATAGCAGCCTTCAAGTACCTGAGGGGCGTTCCAAAGAGGATGGAGCTCGGCTGTTGTCAGTGGTGGCAGATGACAGAACAAGGAGTTATGATCTCAAGTTGCAGTGGGGGAGGTCTAGGTTGGATATTAGGAAACACTATCTCACTAGGAGGGAGGTGAAGCACTGGAGTGGGTTACCTAGGGAGGTGGTGGGATCTCCATCCTTAGAGGTTTTTAAGGCCCGGCTTGACAAAGCCCTGGCTGGGATAATTTAGTTGGTGTTGGTCCTGCTTTGAGCAGGGGATTGGACTAGATGAATCTTCTCCTGAATCTTCTATGATTCTATGATTCTATATGGAGTTTACTACCCTCAGCAGGGCTCCACACAGATGCAAGAGTCCTCCCACATGGTTCTCAGAGTAGGATCAGAGCCTGAGTCAGCTGGAGCTGAGGGTGTTGAGCACAACACTGGACTGGGCCCATGTGGATTGACAAGGGGCATGATTAGTGTTCAGAGGAACATTTTATTTTTCAAAGCCATGGGGCGCTCCTGCAGAATGGCATGAGGGTCACTCCAAAGTTGTTTTCTAAAAGTATTTTGAAAAAATAAATAAATTTCAAGGTGAACAATATTGTTCCAACACCAATAGCCACATGGATTTCCTTATGTTATGACAAATACTGAGATGCATTCAGTGCTGGTACTCAACAACATTAGAATGAACAAATAAACCAAACCATAATCATAAGGCCACATCCAGCAGTTCTTCCTCTATATATTTGGGCCGTGTCCCTCCCTACCTCCTCTCTAAGTTTCTCTCTCTTCTCGGTGAACAAAATCATCTCTCTCTTCAGCCCACTAATGGGTCAGAATCTCAGCTAGTGTATGTCAGCTTAGCTATACTGAAGTCGATATACCCCAGCTGAAAATCTAGCCCTATGTACCTCCCATTAAGCAAATGAATTCAGTGTAAAAAACCTGCAGTACCAAAATCACAAAAACAAATCTTTAACTACACATAACTGCGACTCTCTCTTGGGACTTCTCCTTTAGAGAAACAAAGCAAGTGAATATTTCTACATCTCTCATAAGCAAATGCCTCTAAAACTTCATGAATAGTCTGAGGACAGTCCAAATGATCCTTTACCCTCCCCACCCTGAGTTGAGCCAGGCATGGTAGAAGTCAGTCCTGAGGATCTGGTCCAAGTTTTCCATATTAAAGACCTGGTTTGTTCTTTGCTAATTTAAGTAAGGTCTTGGGCATGGACATCAATGGAGTTCCAGTGGGCTCAGAGATCTGCTTACGCTTTTAAACTTGCAGAACCAGGGTAATGGCAAAGAGAATGAAAAGAGTTTAACCTCTACTCTTATTGTATCCTTAACTGCTGTTATGCTTAAGTCCTGCAACACACAGTAATATATATGCGCTGACTGAGAACTGGGTCTTTGTGGCTTAACTTAGAATTGTTTTAACCTCTTTTTTTGATATTTTTCTAGCCTCAGACAGCATCTGTTGCCAGCACTGACCCCAATAGCAGCTGCAAATACATTCCCAAAGGCAGAAAAGAGATCTGGTCAAAATACTTCTTGAAGAATTTTCTTCAAAGTTTTCCATTTGTTCATGATAAATGAATAAATGGCCTTTTTCAGCTTATTATTTTTCTCTGTTATACCATCTCTACATCACTGGAGGAGCCCTCTATCCTGGGGTGATCATCCAAAAGTGAGGCCTCTTTCAACAAGGTGACTCCAAGAGTTACAAGGCACTGGAAAAGCAGGCTCTTAGGCTATTGAGCAGAACTGTGTTTATACACAGGTTCAGGTGCCAAACTCAATGGATTTCCCTAACCTTTCACTTTGAGCTTTGAGGGCCAGATCCTCAGTTGATGTAAATTGACATAGATCCATTGAGGTCAATACAGTTAGGTCGATTTACACCAGGTGAGGACCTGCTCCATAGTGTTTGTATGAACTCAAAAGGGAAAGCATGTGTTGCCAGATGATGAGAGAAGAAAACAAATCAAAGGTTTGCATAACCCTGGTGATCTGAAAAAAGAAGTTCAAAAGGTTTTGGTTTTTTTCCTCAAGGATTTTCTTTGTTCTCTCTCTATTGCTTAAGTTTAGAACATTGTACCTAGTTTATCAGACACTTGCTTTGTATTGTACATATTCTTCTTTTATATTTACTCTAATTAAGCCTTCACTGGCAACATTGAAGCTGATTGAAAAGTAAGTGCCCCCTACTGGAGGTGGACAATAGACTTGAGACTGAAGATGGCATTCATTAAACCCCTTGTCATTTTTTTACCTCTCCAAGTAGTGTATCAGTTATACATACCGAGCTTCAAATAGACAGGCTGTGTTTAAAATCTTCACAGTACAATGCACTATAAATGACCAGTTTCACTTATGTCCATTTTAAACAGGCTTCAATATTAAGAAAAGTCTTTGATGTGGACATTGTTTTTCATTTGAAATTTGTTACCTTAACATGATTGACTCAGCTTTTGAAAACAATATTTTGTACTGTTTTGCCAATTAATACTTCGGATTTCATAAACAGAGCAGAACTTCTGAACAACTCTGTACCTTACCAAAGGATTTGTGGCATGTTTGCATGTTTTTCAGAATACAAATGAGGATTAGAATCTGTTAGCGAATAGTAATTTAAAAAAGAATAAACATAGGCAAGTCTAATTTGCAGGCAGATTCCAACTACGGGCTAATCCTGTGAGGTGGTGAGTGAGTCCTGGGTGAAATTCATCCCAATGCAGAGGGTCAACTGGAGACCTGTAAATTAACGGACAGATTTTCAAAAAAGCGCACCACCTACTCAGTTGAAAATTTGGCCATATGGGAGCTTCTGGGTGCTGGACAGATTTGAAAATCTGGCTTTTGTTTAGGAAATCTGGCTTTTCCCAAAGGGGAAATTAAATTTTCTGAAAAGTTGGCCCAATGGTGCTAGCACTAAGAAATCTGGTCCAGAGCTCATTTGGCCTCCTGGGTTATATCCAATAAACCTGTTGTGAGACTTTCCATTGAGTCTAATGAGCTTGGATCAAGCCCTAATGATGCCCCTTTTAAGCCCTATATTGAGGCATTATGTAATGTATTGATCTTGTGTTGCAAATGTTGTGAATTTCAGATGCTCACTGGGCGAAATACACCCTGTGCATAGGGACAGAACAACATCAGTGCATCACTTATGTACTCCTTACGTTGTGGCCCTCTGAAGAGGTGTGAATTCACCCTTTTACTTCATTCTGAGTTTTTACTCCTGGAAGAATTCTGCACCAAAAAAAATTAAAATGTTGCACCAAAAAATTAAAAATTCTGCGCACAATATTTTAAAATTCTGCATATTTTATTTGTCAAAATAACACAATATAATCATACCAATTTCAAAATTATTTTGGTATTTTATTTCAAAATACCTGCCAGCAAATATGTCTGTAACAATAGAGATCACAAAAATGATTCAGGGAATGTTTTTTGACAAATAGATTCCTTACTAGGCACATTAATACAGAACTTTAAGTAATAATTCATTTAAACTACAATATAGAACCGTATTCCCCACACCCCTCAGAAGCAGTGCAAAGGCTTGGGGGAGTCAGGGGTAACAGAGGTGCTGATGGAGAGGGAAGTAATTACTGGGAAGGAAACTGGTAGTGAACCTAGAGGGTTGTTGGATGTGGGTGGGAGAAGTATGGAACAGGTTTTTTTAGGCGGGAAGGATTGTTAGGGGGTTGGGGAGCCTCTCCCATGCAGATCCTGGCTGACCCCTAGCCTTTCCAATTCAGTCAGGCACATCTGTCCCTGTCCCCATGTGGCCCTGCACCTCCATTCCCATTCAGCTCCTACCCCAGTTTGTCCCCCCACTAGCCCTTCTGCTCCTCAGTCTGTGACCCCCTCAGCAGCCCCAATGTGACCTGCTCTATCTGCCTCCCTCCCCCATCCCGTGCCTCCTAACCTAGCTCAGCGGGCATGGCGCTGTAAGAATGCAGCCAGATGCTGGCTGCTACTCCTGGTCAGCCAGCTGTTCTCTGCTCTGGTGCCACCTGGTGGGTGAAAGGCATAATTGCAGCGCCTATCTGGCAGAATATATTTTCTGTGGAGGAAAAAAAATCTTCAGGGGACATGAATTCTGCACGTGCGCTGTGGCGCAGAATTACCCCGAGAGTAAACATTTTTGGATGCTCGGCACTTTATAGGATCAGGTCTTTAGTTGGAACTTGCCAATACATTAGATGTGTTCATATTTATTTTTGGTAAATAATTATTTGCAAATGTCCTCCTGTTTTCATTTATATTTATCAATCTTGATGCTCTTTCCAGTGAACTCAAGAGCAAAACTCCTATTAACTTCAATGGATCCAAACTGGACCCTAGCATAATAGCAAAAGGGAAATAATAATAGCCCAGCATGCGAAAAAAAGGCTCCTTGGTTTTTGACCATCTTGTAAGCAAAACAGTCAACATGTGTAAGTAGTAAAACAGCCCTCCCCCCAAAATAAAATAAAATAATTTTAAAAAATGGATCTTCCCCTCCATGCCCTGTACCTGAATACTTCTGCTAATGGAATAATTAATATCATAGGGATTGCTGATTGAGCTAAATGGTTAAAAATATTTATACTCTTCTTTGCATAATATTCCAAGCTGAAAAAAGGGAAAAAAGAAAGAATTGTGAACTCTCTTTTATAACTTCAGTTGTTTTACATGCTCCAACTAGTAACAGGAGGGTTTAAATGCAGTTGTCATAGAAACAAGGCAACATAACTCTTATCAGCTGCAATTACTATATTATCATAATGGAGCAATTTTCACAGCCTTTGATTTTTTTTAAGGATTCTATTACATCACATATCACGTCAGCAGGATGCATGGGGAAAATGTTCCTGAGACTGCCTAAGGGATTTAGGAAGCTGCATCTCAGCCTTAGGAGCCACACTTGTGGTTTGAGGCAGCACCTTGCTTGCATGAAGCCAAATCCCTTCAGTCCTTACTCTGGCATAACTTCCATTGAAATCAATCGGATGGTTCAGATCCTGTGCAACCCCACTGAAGTCTGGCTTCATAGGTCAAGTCCTCATGACAATACAACCGTTGTGCTGACATAGAAGGAGAGAGGGACAATCATGTCCCCCTCTTCCTTTGCTGGTGCAGAAGTTCTCCCAGCAGCAGAACCAGTGCTGTTATATTGTACAAGGGTGTGTGTGTGTGTGGGGGGGGGGGGGGGGGGGNGCTGGGTAAAAGTGGTGGAGAGGTGAGAAGATCTTCCTGCCCTCTCACCCACATGCAGAAAAAGGGGGTACTAACAGCACATTGGTTGCTTCAGACTGAGGACAGAACTTCTCAGCTATTCATCATCCTAGGGATGATAAGGGTTCTTTCATACCTGGCTACCTAGCATCCAGTCCAGCTACTCAGAACTACCCAATGTGCCCGCCTCTCAAGATTTTATCACAAGCCTGGAAATATTTGGTGTTTCTCTTAAAGGCCCACCTCTTATTCTGCCAAATCCAAACACACACAAATGAAAGTTCAGAGGAATAGTCTTTAGCATGGCTGACTTCGACTCCTGCACAAGGTGCTTGCCCAGCCCTAGTCAACTGTTACAGTTAAGACAGTATGTCAGGACCAGCTGTGGACAGCCATAATGTACACAAGTGATTTACCAAGTCTGGTCAGGAGATGAGTAGTGGAGATGGGGTCCAGCTGGGTCAAGATACCAGGAAGTTAGGGTCAGGTACCAGTTTACAGAAAGGAGGCAAGTAGTGGAGTTGGGGATGAGCCGGGATCTAAGGTCCAGAGTAAGACAAGGTCTGGAGCAGAAACAAGCAGTAGGTGTCATTGCTCAGACAGCTTCCTGGTTTATACACCAGCATGGGCCAATCAGTGGGCTGCAGAGGGCCACCACATTAGGCCCCACTTGGCAGTGCTTCCTGCAGTGTTTAGCTTCAGAGGGCCCCCATCAGAAGCTTAGCCTGATCTCCTGGTGGTGATGCAGAAGTGTCAGCAGTCCAGAGCTGCCCAGGTTCTAGTTCCACAGTGCTTACATCACCTCCCTTCAGGCCCACTGGTCCAGGCTTTTCCGGGTGAGTCCTATGGATCTGCCTCACCAAATTTGGAGTGTGGACATGAGAGTCAGGTTCCAGGTGTGTTCTTTGGGGCTGTAGCCTTCCCAATCCATGAGATATTGCAGGCAACCATATGCCCATTGGGAATCAAGGATGGCATGCACTGCATATTCCTCATGACCCTGGATTTTGATTGCTGGAGACAGTAGCGTAGTTTAGTCAGAGAAGATGTTCTTAGTATAGGGCTTAAGAAAGAAAACATGAAAAACGGTGTGTATTTTGAGGGACTGGGGAAGCTATAGTTTAAAGGTAAACAGGTTGATCTGGTTCTAGAGCTGTCCCCTTCTGGTTAGTCCCCACGATCTAGGGTCTCACTTCTGAGGTTCTTATCCAATCCTGGAGCCCAGGCTGCAGGTCACCTGATGATTGGTTGATTTGTTGGAGGGAAGCTTTTGGCAATAATTAGAGAAGCTAATGCTCCTTCACTGCCAGGAAATGCATAGGTCACGTTGCTCCAAGCAAGGAAAGCCAAGAATTATTGGGAAGAATGGAGAGTGGATCACATCAAATTATGTTATTTCTTGGTGCCCTTCCACTATGGCCTCTAGGGGATTGGTTTCTTGGGTCACCGGTCCCAGCTATAAGAGTAACCCATCATTTGTCTCCACAAGGTCCAGTGGGGGTTTTAGCCAGAGAGAGACCTGGACAGTTTGGGCTTCCTTAGGGTCTATAAAGTTAGCAGCATCCCTGGAGTCTATCATCGCCCATTGCGAGACAATCTGCCTTACCTCCCCCCGGAGTTGCAATGGTAATTGGAAATGTGGGCAAACTTTGGGGTTCCCAGGCTGTGTTCTACTTGAGGTGAGAAGATGGTTCCGGAACATAAAGCTCTAGTGATGACCAGGCTGTACCCCCCTTACTGGGCCTGGATTGGTCAGTTTCCCAATCTCTTTTGAGCTGGACAGTAGGTGAGAATGTGTCCTGTAAAAATAGAGGCTCAACTGCTGTTGATGATCTTTCTCCTCCAGGGTCAGGTGTTGGCAACCCAGGTCAACCTGCATGGATTCAGGACTCGGTTCTAACCACGTTGGTGTAGCGGTCAGATGTGGGGGCATTGGGCCACCCCTTCTTTCCTCCTTCCACTTATGCAGATACACAGATGTGATCAATAAAGGCCTCTAGGTGGGTGAGGTTTTCAACACAGGCTAGATCATCGTTTACATCATCACTGAGTCCTTACTGGAAATGGTGCAGCTGGGCTGCCTCATTCCATTTGATATCATCCACAAGCCATCTGAAATGAGTAGCATAGCAGGTGGCCAGCCCTTGCCTCAACAAAGATTCCAGATGGCCGCCTCTGCTGAGAGGACATGATCTGAGTTGCCAGAGGTGGTTGCAAAGGCTTGCTGGAAGGCATACCAGTCAGAGAGTGCTGCGTTGTTTTGCTCCAATTGGAGGGAGCCCAGTCATGCCCTTTGCTGGTGAGAAGGCTGACTACTAGCCCCACCTTTGTCTTTTCTATTGGGTATGTGTGAGGGCAGAACAGGAAGAGCAGCCCGCACTGGTTCAGGAACCCCCAACATTTCTGATCATCCCTGTCAAACTGTTTGGGGAGCAGCACTGCGGGATCTGCTGCAGGCAAGGGGTGGTGTGCTCAGGCACATAGTAGAGCAGCTTCTCCCTGTTAGCTTGCTAGCTGTTCACCCAGGGTCTTTACTTCAGCTGTAAATTGCATAGCTTGGGTTTGTAGAATGAGGTTTTCCGTGTGCAGGTAGGTTACTTGTTTCCACAGGTCCTGGGCCTCAAGGAATCGAACCGGGGGTCAGGGGGTGGTCCATCTCAGTCATCTGGGTACTGCCAGGAGCTATTTCAATTTGCTTCGGACTGTGAGACATACCAATACCTCCCTGAGGATGGATGAACAATGAATGGACGTTGAAAAGAAATCCAAAACTTTAATAGTCGTCAACAGTGTTAAAGGGCTTTTAAAAAGTAGGATTTCACTGTATTTATTATGTATAAAGTGTTTGGAAGGACTCTGGTGTCATGGATTACATATATACACACACATCAACCAGTAGGTAACATATTTATCATAGCTGAAGGATTTCTCTGAGCCCTTTCTTAGTAACAGAAAAGGTCTATGAGAAATGCTGTATGTTGAGCTGTGTCTTTGCTTTTTACCTTCAGTTCTTTTTCCCTGTTAATCAGCTTAAAGCTGAAGAGCCAGATTCTGAACTCAGTGACACTGAGATAAATCTAGAGTCACTCCACAAGTCAGAAGAACTACTGTGGATTTACACTGGTGTAAGCTGAGAGCAGAATCTGGCCCACAGGGTTCCAGAGTAAGGTATTTAACCTTAGAATACAACAGGTCTGTACAGATGTCATCAACTCCCCTACTTGACGAACATAGAGATCCAGCAACTTCAGAATCACCAACTCTCAGAATAGGGTCAACTTTTGAAAAGCTGAAGAAGATGATTCGTGTTGTAGCCTGATTTAGCTTCAAGGAATTAAGAGTTTCCTCATAGCAATTTATATCCCCCATCTGTCTGTGTATAGAATCTTGCAGTTCCAGAAGTCCCAGATTCCTACTTCTAGAGCCCTCTACATTCTGAATCCTGTACTTCTAGAATCCTTCATTTCCTGAAGCATCTGCTGGCCTAAAGCATTAGATGATATATCGTCTCTGAATGGAAATACAGAGATGCTCTGTGGGTGATTGACTTGCTGCTAAACAGTCCTTTTTCAAGTCCTCTTTCTCAGTTCACATTGTGTTTCTTTTATTATTGCACAGCAAATACTCACTTGGTCAGTTATCCTTCAATTAAACACACTTCTAAATGGGGCGCTAAACCCCCAACCATTATACCATGATCCTAGAAAACGATTACATCACAAATATAAAATCATAAAGCACTGATCAAATTACTTTGGGACTATACCACAATAAAACTGCTCTACAGCACCATCCAGTGATGAGAAGGGCCCATTAGACCCCCCCCCCCTTTCCAGCGCTTCTACAGTAACAGTGCTATGCTATTATTAAAGAATGTACAGCAGAGGATAATGTTAGTCACCATGCAATGCAAAGAGCATAGTGTTTTTCTGTGTGTTTCTATGTGATAGTTTTCTGGGGTATGTCTACTTGTTAGTCTTATTTTCTTTCTCCTCTGAACCTCTGTTTGGATTGAGAATCTAACTATGTGGAGAAATAGCTTCATATTTCATAAAAAAGTAATTTCAGCATAGAACAATGAACAAAATAATGAAATGATAAAGCACAAAGGAAAAAAAGTCAACATGCTCAAGAAATATCACCAATGCCAGACACTACATGACTTTGCTCTAAACTACCCAACTGGGATGTTTGGGGATCCTGCTGCCTCCAGCAGTTCTATCAGGATCACCGTAACTACCCTGAGCGAGTTGGTAGTGTGAGCGGACGGTGGCAGAAAACAGCATCTGAATCGGGATCCAACTGAAACGCAGTAACGATTGGTTTCACCGCAACTATTAAGTCCCATTACTGCCTGCTTCACGCAGAGCAAAATATATTAAAATACAAGGATGGAGATTACTACAGCACTTCTATTGATGGGAGAAACAAAGCAGCTGACACGCTGGAAGTGGCAATGGAAAACAAACAAACAAATAAACAGCAATGCCCACCAGACATGCCTGGACTTGTGTTCTCCATGTGCATGGGACTAAGGGTATAAAACACAGGACACAGGGGCCCCATGCTTGGCCTTTCTCCTGCCTCCACCTATGCTGCAAGCAACGAGGACACTCAGAAGAAGACTGAAGACTCCACCAGAGGAGACTGGCCCAGGTTTAAGGGACAAACCTGTATATTAAGGACTTCAATATCCAGTGAGGTGAGAAAAACTGCTTAATCTAGATGTTGCCCAGGCTAATAGGGTTGAGAGTTTAGAGTGCGTGCTTATATTTTATTTTATTTTGGTAACCACTCTGACTTTTTGCCTATCACTTATAATCACTTAAGATCTATCTTTTGTAGTCAATACATTTGTTTAACTGTTTATCTTTGCCAGTGAGTTTGCCTGAACTGTGTGGTAAATCTGCTCAGGTCTGCAAAGGCTGGTGTATATCCACTTTCCATTGATGAAGTGGTGAACCAATTAATAAATATGCACTGCTCGCCTTGAGCAGTGCAAGATGGTATATTCCTGAGGTACAAGGCTGGGAGCCGGGGGTGGGGGAAATTTGGCTGGTGCCTTTCTCTGTGTGATTCATGAGTGGCTCTGGGAGCATTCATGCAATCCAGCTGGGTGTGGGGCTCTACATGCGGTTCTGCTGAGTGATAACACCTGGAGGGGCTTGCTGCTTGTCACTAGCAAAGCATTTTGAGAGACAGCCCAGGCTGGAGAGTTAAGGTGGGCACAGTGTAGCCCCACTGTCCCAGGCTCCCCCCGCGGGATCCTGTAACACAATGTTCCCTGTAAACTGCGCACACACGGCAGGGTGGGCTGGCAGAAGTGACAGCAGGCCTGGGAGGGGCTGGAATGGCTGCCAGAGTGCCCAGGATCAGGCTGGGTATCAGGTAGGAACTGTCAGGGCTGCTATTCCTAGAGCCAACTGCCCTCCCACCCAAGTCTCAGCTCCCCTCCCTCCCCAGGCATAGCACCCACCCTGATCCCCCTGTGCCCCCCTTCACAGAGAGCTTCCACGGCCTCTGAGACCTAGCCACTATTCAAAATCCCTTTAAGCCCTTCATCGCCTGATATTCAAAAGATCTGAGCAATCGGAAGTTCCAAATAAAATTAACTGGAGCTGCTGCTGCAGGCCTGTTCTTTTCTAGGTACTTATCTGGCCCCCATCACCATAGTAGTGAGGGCAGGAGCCACAAAAGTACTTAGGCAACTCAAAGCCAGCCAAAGGTGCCGAACTCTCTGTTCTAGGGACCTACATTTTTCAGGATAAAAGTTGCCTAGGCACCTTTGTTTCTCCCTCTGGACATGTGCTGTGCTCCCATTCAACCTCTGGACTATAGAGCCATTGAGAGAGAGAGACAGACAACGACTGTAATCCAGTGGTTAAGGAGACCCTGGCTCCAGCCCTCCTGCTCCAATCCCTCTTTCATTATTTACCCACAGTGGAGCAGCTTCCACAGGAAAGGCTGAGGGAGTCCCCATCAGAATGTCCCATAGCTCAGTGGGTAGGAGAGCCCTGGTCAAACCCTTTTTCCTCCTCTGGCAGGGGTAGAATTGAACCTGGGTTTCCCAGATCCCAGGTAAGTGCTCTAACCACTGGGCTGAAATTACAAGGTGGGAGCCCCCTCCTCTGGCTGTGTAGTGAGGCAGGGGCCTAAGCCCCCTTCTTCCAGGTGGGGGGTGGCTGTTTGTGGATTGCTAAGCAGAGCTAGGTGCCTATCTCCCAGGAGGCTTAGCACATATGCCTCTCATCAGCATCACCTCTTGGGCTATCTTAGACAGCTCCCCACCCACCATGCTGGCTTTTGTGGATTGTAGCATAGGGACCTCAGGCACCTAACTCAGCTTTGTGGATCACAGTGTTGTTTCTGGACTTTGTAGATTCCATGCAGCTCAACAGTGCAGTGTTTAAGTCCCTTCATAGATTCCCCCTATGAGCGCCTCATAATCTTTAATGTATTTATTGTGACCCCTAATTCCCAGATGGGGAACGAAGGCAAACAAAGACTGAATGACTTGACCAAGGCTACACGGGCTGTCCCTGGCAGAGCAGGGTATTGAACTTGGGTTTCTCAAGTCCCCAGCCACCACCCTGAGCACTGGGCCACCCTTCCTCTCCTCAGCACTTTTGAAAATCAGGCTTTAAGTGGTCTACTGGGATTTTACTAGGCTTCTGCCTAAGGGGGAAATAGACCCATCAATGTGTTGTATCACCACCAGTGCAACCACTGAGTTGAGAAAACTGGGCAGAAAAAAGTTAGCTACAACATTTTGCAGCTAGGTGAGTGTAAGAGACAAATAGGCTTTTCAGCCAGGCTGTATGAATTGCATCTAAGAGAGAAAAGATTAGATAGAAATTGAGAAAGAATAACCTAATGCTGGATCTGTTGGGCAGGAGCAATGATCAGTGTGCCAGAGAATCTCAGCATTTGCTCACCCAGGAAAATGAAAACAAGAAGCAAATAGTCAATTTGGTGGATCGCCAGCACTGCATTCAATTAAAATTCACTTAAAAAGAAAACCAAGGCATTAGCCATTGTCTAGGCTGCAGCCAGCTCTTCAAAGAAAAAGTTGAAATAAACGGGCCTTGAGATATCCCAGTTTGCAAATTGTTGGGTTAAGGGTGAAACTCTAGGGTCTATGTTATGCAGGTCAGAGTAGATGACCATAATGGTTTAAAGTCTATCAATCCTTCACGTTTTTTATTTCCCAAAAAAGTCTACCAATAATTGTTATCTGGAAAAAAATATTGTTGGATTTTGGACAAGTCTGTTTTTAAAAGTATCACAAAAACATGTTTTCAAAAGAGAATAGTAGTAATAATGTATAACAAATATGCATGATAAATAATACCCCAGGGAATGACCCAACCTACACTGTGCTAATGAGCCAGTTCTTCTTTAATAGTGCTGATTTTGGAGAGAATATCACAACAACAGTAAATATAAGGCCATCAATTTTCATTTTCAAAGTTCTGTACAAATATTGTGTATAGATTCCAAAGCCATAAAGTGACTATGGTGATCATCTAATCTGACCTTCTATATAACACAGGCCATAGAACTTCCCCAAAATAATTCCTGAACAGCCATTATTAAATATTTGTTCCCCGTGTAGATACTTATGGACTGTAATCAAGTCACCTTTTAACCTTCTCTTTGTTAAGGTAAATAGATTGAGCTCTTTGAGTCTATCACTATAAGGCAGGTTTTCTAATCCTTCATCATTCTCATGGCTCTTCTCTGAACCCTCTCCAATTTGTCAACATTCTTGAACGGTGGGCACCAGAAATGGACACGGTATTTGAGCAGTAGTTATAAAATATAGAGATAAAATAATCCCTCTACGCCTAGTCAAGATTCCCCTTTATGCATCCCAGGATCACATTAGCTCTTTTCGCCACAGCTTCACATTGGGAGCTAACGTTCAGCCGATTATCCACCATGACACCCCACACACCCAAATCGTTTTCAGAGTCACTTCTTCCCAGGACAGAGTCCCTCATTGGATAAGTATGGCCTACATTCTTTGTTCCTGGATATATACATTTAGCCATATTAAAACACATATTGTTTGCTTGTACCCAGTTTAACCAAGCGATCCAGATCTCTCTCAATCAGTGATCTTCATTATTTACCACTTCCCCAATGTTTGTGTCAGCTGTAAACTTTATCAGTAATTAAACAATTTATTTTCCTCTGTGAGCTAGGTAAGTTTATTTCCATTTTACAGATGGGAAAGCAGAGAGAGAGAGAGAAATCAAGTGACTTGATCGATGTTACAATAAGTATTAGATCCAGGATTACAATGCAGAAGCTCCTGTTTCCTAGTCTCATGCTTAAACTACTAGTCTATTCTTTTTAAGACAAAATGCCATTCTATTCAAGGACCATCTTGCCAAACATGTTTCAGTGACAGTAATGGTCCAGACATAAAAATATAAATGGAAAATTGATTTAAGTATTTTTAGAACAATAAATGGCAACCTGAGACATGAAGGCATCACATAGACTGATAGCAGAGAGAATGAGAACAGATAGCTGGGGACACACGGTATACACAAAGATAGATTCTGATCCCAATGACACAAGTGTAAATCCCTTAGCTTCAATGGAATTGCTTTATATATATATATTAGGGTAACTGAGATCAGAATCTAGCCCACTAACTTCTAAATGAGGTAGACCGGGGTGCCTTTAAAGAGCTATATTAATCTGAAGTTCATACCATGTGCCTCTGTTGGTGTAAATCAGTGAAGCTCCATTGATTTAAATCCAGATCTCTCATGCCTCTCATTCTCAACCCTGCTCCCTGCTGCGCTTTACAATATATTTTGCTTTCCCTTTTCAGTCTGGTCTGATACTTTTCAGAGATATAAGTTAGGAAGCTATCCTTAACTGAGCATGCTTTTACACAAACAGTAGCCTGCTGCTACTTGTATAGTTAGTCATTGTGATGTCAGGACCTGCCCTTAAGGGCAGTAATGCCTAGTGATCAGCTCACCCCCACCTGGCATGGTCCTTTATGGGTTTGGAAGGGCCTAATAGATATATAGAGAGATTTAATATTCCTGGGAATGAATGGTGCTTGCGGAAGGAATCCTGACACTACTTTTAAGGGCCTGAAGCCTTGCAGTGAAGGCAGGTAAGACTCCCTTCTCACTCAGTGAACTGGGAAGGAACTGGGAGAAGGGGACCAGCATAAAGTCAGCCTCCTCTCTCACAGGAGGCAGACACTGATAGGGAAGGCTGGCCTGCTCATCCCTTCAGATTGGAAGGCTAACTGGAGAGGGTGTTCAGCTGAAAGGTGCTGGCAAAAGCCCTGAGCTGACTTTCCTAAGGCAAGAGGCCTGAAAGACAACCCCAGCTCCAGGAATAGGGCTGCTTGTGTGGGGGAAGATATCATCTGCTCTAAAGGTGAGAGACAGAGGGGCTGCTCGCAGTACAGCCCAGCTGCTGCAGAGAAAGGCTGGGTGCAGTCTTCAAGAAAGCACCTTTAGAGCTGGCTAAGGAGAAGCTGTGAGGAAACACAGATCCAGACAGAAATAGAAGAGCCCAGAAACCTAGTGAAGAGGGGAGTGACGGAGGGATCAAAGAAACAGTCCTTATCCACCTAAAACAGCGCCCCTGAGCTGGAACCCAGAGGAGAGGGCAGGCCTGGGTTCTCCTAGCTCTTCCCCAGATCAAAAGGAGGTGCACAGGTGATAAAGGAGTAAGAGAGGCCAAGAACGACAAGTTCCAGATTGATGTCGGGAGATGGGCTTGAAGGCCATCAGATGTGAGGTGCCTATTTTTGGACTTTTCTGTTTACCCCGGAAGGGAAATGGACAGTGTACTGACCTGGCTGGAGAGCTAGGCTATGGAAAACGACAGATTGCTGTGGCACCAGAACAGCTAAAAGGGGCCCTAAAAAACCCTGCAACACTGCACCTGAACACTGGTGCTCTGGAGGCGAGAGGCTCATCCACAGTCATTCATACATACACAGACACACTTTAAAAACCCTTAGCACAAGTAATATGTGTTTATTCTTGTATGCCGCCTTCTGAATTGCTCCCATGCTGAGTACTGGAAGGATACATCTGTTACTCAGTTTCTATCATTTTCTTTTATTTATTCCTCTCCCAGATAATACTCCTGTCTCCCTTATTCTCCATAGCTGTCGCTACCTCTTTCACTTTCAAAGGGAGCAAAGTCCCCAGCTGTGTTTCCTCGTCTCTCATTCCTGTGTGATTACGATCCGCTGACTCTTTTGACATAGTGTCCAGTGTCAGTGGGACAGAACACATTAGGAGGCAGCTGAATGTACAGATTGCAGAGACCCAGGATTGCAGGGATTCTTGCTTTATGTGCCATTTCTCTGCCTCCAAGAGTCATGAGGATGACAGACGATGTTTCCATGGCGGGATTTTTTGCTACACAAATCTGGCCCTTACTTTATTGCTGCAGGTAACACGTGTAGCATATCTGCTGATTCATCAACTCCTCTCTGCCCAGCTTGATTTTTGGTCAGGTGTGAGGAATGCTGAAATGACAGGGGTAAATCTAGGTAGGCAGAATGTAATTACCCAAACTGAAATGGCATCAGGGACAATGCCTATATTATTTTGAAAAGCTCTGTGGGTTTGATTGTTTTTAAACTATCAGAAATGATTAGGGATGTGATTTAACATGTCATTTAAAAAATAATAATGAATACAGTCAGCAGCATGATGTCCCATGACACCACCTTAATCACAAGCAGGCAAGTTCTAGGGTCCCATTAGTGGGGGGGAAATGTGTGTATTTTGGGGCTCCTCGATGTCTCTGTTTAAAAAACAAACAACCTTCCAGGAGGCCAGGGGCTTGTTAAACCTCTGGAAAACCTTGGGTTTTAAGAGCTTAAAATTGGGCTACTGTATCAGTCCCTTGCTGTGATTTATACTTTCAATAAAGGATGATGACTCTCCAGTTTGCTGTTCCACACCTTAACAGTAGACAACTCTGCACATATTTGGCCTTTCTGACAATAATTTGGTGCCCCTTCAAGATCACTTGGGAAGAGAAATGTCCCCCATTGCCCCTCGGTAGTGCCAAGCCTGATCGCATGGCTCAGCTTTTTAAGGAGAACATTGGTTAGTCTGGGAATCCAAGCCTTTTCTTTAGTCGTCTCTTGTTTAAGAGAACTCCTCAGTGCACAGCTGCCAGCCAGCCTCCTGCTACAGGCAGCGATTGCACGGTGCTCACTGAACACTCCAGCTTCTACAGGAGCTCATTCACCCCATTCTTAAAGGGGCAGTTCCCCTTTCTCTTGTTATATAATCTATATCACTATTCACATATACAATAACAAGTATGCTAAAATATTACAAGATATAAACCATATGAACCTATTTCTAAAACATCCATTACCCACAACAAAGGTTCAGTCCCAGCAGAGAAGAGATTAACTTGTTACCTACAGAATTACAAACACTTCTTCTCCCAGAAGTGGCATTTTCCTTGGAAGGTGTAATTCTGGTAGTTGAGCAAGTGCAACCTGCCTTGGATTGGGAAATCCAAGGAACTCACAGCTGATGACGGGTTCTGCTCGATAACGATCCAAAGCCATGTGGTCTGATGCATGTTCATTTTCATCGTCTGAGTCAGATATCACCAAAAGAAGGTTGATTTTCTTTTTTGGTGGTTTGGGTTCTGTAGTTTCTGCATCCGAGTGTTGGTCTTTTAAGACTTCTGAAAGCATGCTCCACACTTCATCCCTCTCAGATTTTGGAAGGCACTTCAGATTCTTAAACCTTGGGTCGAGTGCCGTAGCTATCTTTAGAAATCTGACATTGGTACCTTCTTTGTGTTTTGTCAAATCTGCAGTGAAAGTGTTCTTAAATCCAACGGCATGTGCTGGGTCATCATCCAAGATTGCCATAATACTAAATATATGGCAGAATTTGGGTAAAACCGCAGAGCAGGAGACATACAATTCTCCCCTAAGGAGTTCAGTCACAAAGTTAATTAACGAATAATTTTTTTAACGAGCATCATCAGCATTGAAGCATGACCTCTGGAATGGTGGCCGAAGCATGAAGGGGCATCTGAATGTTTAGCATATCTGGCATGTAAATACCTTGCAATGCTGGCTACAGAAGTGTCATGTGAACGCCTGTTCTCACTTTCAGGTGACATTGTAAATAAGCTAACAGCATTATCTCCCATAAATGTAAACAAACTTGTTCGTCTTAGCGATTGGCTGAATAAGAAGTAGGACTGATTGGACTTGCAGACTCAAAAGTTTTATATTGTTTTTGATTTTGAGTACAGTCATGATAGAAATTGCATTACAGTACTTGTATGAGGTGAATTGAAAAATACATTTTTTTTCTTTTTTGCAGTGCAAATATTTGTAATAAAAATAATAATATAAAGTGACCACTGTACAGTTTGTATTCTGTGTTGTAATTGAAACCGATATATTTGAAAATGTAGAAAACCATCCAACAATATTTAAATTGGTATTCTATTATTGTTTAAAAGTGTGATTAAAACTGCGAATAATCATGATTAATTTTTAATCAAGTTTTTTTTTTTTTTTTTACTTAATCGCTTGAGTTAACTGCAATTAAGTGACAGCCCTACTTGATCTTTATGCTGGTGGTTGAGGAAATATTATGCTTCCAGCAGCTGACAACAAGTTCAGGTTCCAGGTATGGTACGTCAGTGAGTGAAAATTGCTGCTTTCATTTCCAAATCTATGAAATAATAATAATACTTTGTATTTCTATAATGCCCTGTCTAAGGATCTCAAAGCACTTTACAAATACTAACAGCTTTAGCCTTGCAGTACCCATATGAGTTATCCCCCATTTTACAGAAGGAGCAGCTGAGGCACAGAGTGGTTACCAGTATGTAACTTGCTCAGGTTCACATGGGAAATCTAGAATTTATGAACAATGTTTTAATACATTAAACCAGATCCAGCCTTTGATTCAGCTGCTCCAGGAGTTCCTCTCTGAGAGGAAGTGATTTTTGGGGTCTGGGTATAAAAATGACACCCTCCTGCTATTTCATTGTTTCAGAACTTGTTTAAGAACTTAAGGGGCTGAATCCTCAGTTTGTGTACATTGACATAGCCTCATGGGGTATATCTACACAGCACAGCAAGCCCATGTGTGTGTGACGTGCGCACGATGACTTGGTGTTTCCCGTGCTTGAACATCCACACCTGCATTGGAAACCTGGCCCACACAACCAGGCTGGTGAAGCCATACTTCCCTACACAGACCCAAATCAGAACTTCAGCTTCTGTGGATGCATATCATCATATCTCAGGGTTCCTAGTGCTGTCGCTAGTTGAAGCCGCTCTATAGTTTGGTTCATGGGTTGTAGGAGAACTTGTCTGTCTGTCCCGTGGCAGTGGACTGGAAGTGTTTTGGGTTTTAGGCCATCAGCACAGCTAGCCACACCATTTTGTGTCCATATGGCTTCCAGCAGCTTGAGACATTAACATGATCCCAACCAGATTGAAGAAATTTTCCACCTCACACAGTCAGTTCTGTTTCAGAAATCCGGCAGATGATCTGTGAAATGCTGGTGGACATTTCAGAGCAGTGTTTGAACTGTCATAGGAACCTCTTGGAGGGGGATCCTGACATGCCAGCTGCGACCCAGCTGATGCAGCTTATGCCTGTTGCCTTAGCCACAGATTTCCCCTGTGTAGACTCGTGCTTCAGGAGCAGGGCCACAAGGAGAGACAAGGGAGATCACATCGTCATGCAGACCAGGGATGACCAACAGTGGGTCTGGAGCTTTCGCCTGAAGGAGCAGACATTCGTGGAGGTTTGAGATCAGCTCACCCCAGCCCTTCAGCACCCGGATACCCACATGAGGGAGCCCGTGCTGGTCCCGAAGTAGGTCACTACAGCCGTTTGGAAGCCGGCTACCCCATGCTGCTACAGGTCCATAGCTAGCCAGTTTGGAGTTGGAAAATCAACAGTGGGGGTTGTTGTGGCAGAGATTTGAGAGTCAAGCAGGACTGTGAGGTACCACAAAGTGGTCGACATTACAAATGTTCCTGACATTATTGCTGGCTTTGAGAAAATGGGCTTTCCAACCTGCCCCGGGCCATTGATGGGAACCATGCGCCTATAGTTTGCCCTCCACAAGGAACACACAAGTACATTATCCTTAAAGGGTAATACTCCGTCATTAGGCAGGCCCTGGTTGACCACAGGGGCAGATTAAAGGACACTAGCATGGGATGCACTGGCAGGGTGCATGATGCTAGGGTGTTCCGTACTTTACCTTCATGGGCAACCTGGGATATTATTCTCACCAAATGACATTGTTATAAATGGAGTCAGTGTCCCCACTGTTATTCTAAGGGGCCCTGTTTACCCCCTGTTGCTTGTGAAACCATACACTGATTTCAGACTACCTTACACAAGAAGGCTTAACTACACAATCAGGANTACAGGTCCATAGCTAGCCAGTTTGGAGTTGGAAAATTAACAGTGGGGGTTGTTGTGGCAGAGGTTTGAGAGTCAAGCAGGACTGTGAGGTACCACAAAGTGGTCGACATTACAAATGTTCCTGACATTATTGCTGGCTTTGAGAAAATGGGCTTTCCAACCTGCCCCAGGCCATTGATGGGAACCATGTGCCTATAGTTTGCCCTCCACAAGGAACACACAAGTACATTATCCTTAAAGGGTAATACTCCGTCATTAGGCAGGCCCTGGTTGACCACAGGGGCAGATTAAAGGACACTAGCATGGGATGCACTGGCAGGGTGCATGATGCTAGGGTGTTCCGTACTTTACCTTCATGGGCAACCTGGGATATTATTCTCACCAAATGACATTGTTATAAATGGAGTCCGTGTCCCCACTGTTATTCTAAGGGGCCCTGCTTACCCCCCGTTGCTGGTGAAACCATACACTGATTTCAGACTACCTTACACAAGAAGGCTTAACTACACAATCAGGAGCTGGAGGATACTGGTGGATATGCATATGGTGGATTGAAATCCTGTTGGCCCTGCCTTCAAAACTGTTTGGATGCTGGTGTCATCAGTGCAATCTTCATTACTGTGTCTTTCTGTGTTCTGCAGAATATCTGCGAGGAGACGGGGGGAACCTTTTGGCCAGGGGTGAACTCAGGATACTGCTTGATTTCTGAACCAGTACACACAGCCCGACAGTGAACCTATCTTGACTGGTGTTGGATCCACATGTGCAATGGAAATTGGGGATGCTTCCTGAGCCCACATAATGGGTTTGCACAGTCCTATTCATGAGGGATAATGAAATGGCTATGTATGGGTGTGGGTCAGCTCTTGGATTTTCTTTAATTTATTGCCATTATGAATTTTGTAATCACTTTCGTGACATGTATGCAGATGTGTTGTGTATTTTATCAATACTGGCCACATACAGCAACTCACAGTTTATGGATTACTGTGATAACAGTTTGTAAATCTTTATTATGACATGTATTGAGAATGGGCATGTTATGACAGTTATGAAAATCTGTGCCACTTTTAACATTACATATAATAAAACTTGCTATTTTAGCCTTGTGTGCAAATTCCTTATTTTACACCGGTAAAATAGTCTGAGCTACAACTCCCAGCCCCAGAGAGAAGGGCGAGGGGGAGCTCCTGTCTGGAGGTGGGAGCTATCGACTTCTCTAAAGATGAAAGACAGAGGAGCTCAGCTGCTTGCAATACAGACCAGCTACTGCAGGAAAGGCTGGGAGCAGTCTTGGAGAAAGCACCTTCATAGCTGGCTAAGAAAAAGCTGCGAGGAACCATTGATCCAGGGAGAAGTGGAGCCTGCACTCTGGTAGCCATGACTGCAAGTAATCACTCAAACAGCTGCTTCTTCTGCACTCTGTCTCCCTCCCTCAATCTGCAGTCATGCACCACGAATCTGTCCACCAATTTCTCTTTGGGCTGTGCAGCCTCTGTCTCTCTTTCCACCTTCATTCATCCTTATCCTTTTCATACTCCATTTGATCCTTCTGGAATTCTAGCTGCTGATTCATTTTATCTAGCAGCTCTTCCATCAGCTCACTCTTTCTCCTTGCTTGCAGTTGGTGGGTCTGTACCTTCAGGCTTCTGGTGCTGTGTATTTGCCTTGCAGAAGTGGAAGGGCCTTGAAAGGAAAAAGAAAGAGTTCTTTATTATTTAACAATAATAAAAAATATATTTCCCACTCTCAAAAGGGCTGCATTAATTCAGGGCCAAAAGATGATAATTTGTAATCACTGGGCTTTATTTTATTCAGTCAAAAAACACTGGCCACTTTGGATGCCTTTTGGAACAGCACTGAAAACCACCATATATCATAGTAAGGTACAAATTTAAAAAAATCAATCAAAATGATTTCTACATCCCCTTCATTTTTTCCAGGAAACGGGGTGTGGGGGGGACGGGACTTATGAGTGGCCTAGTCACTTGCTATTGTTTTTTAGTCCTTTCAGGAAGGTCAAACTCTGGAGAACACTGATATTTTGGATGTCCCCGAACGGAACCATGAATTTCTGTTCCAGGCCCGTGAGGAGCGCCATCCATCTATGCTTAGGAGATATTTAGGCATCTAGTGACCAACCAGCACATCTCAGAATGGAGGGGATTCATGAATTACAGAGGCAGACTTAATAAATCTGCCCTGCCCCAGAATGCAACCAACCAACTGGAGTTCCTACTCCGTGAGAAGTTCACTTTCATCACCAGCCAGCAATGGGTGAACATTAGTGGCAAAATCAACGAGATGCTGATTCAGTCTGGAGATGCAGTACAACCTCCTTACAAGCACCCTACATCCATGCAGAGACCTGATGGACTGTAATTTGGATTCATATATTAAAGCCAGCTATGGACCAAATATATATACTCTGGTTTTGTTTGAACTCCTAAGTGCCATTTTCCTGAGGGGACTCGGTTCACAGGCAGTTCAGGACAGTGCAGCTTTGGATGATTTATAAGGTGCACTGTATGACACAGGAAGGGTATGTGAGGCTATTGATTGTGAAGCCCAACCCTTACTTACAACAATGACTGAGTAACTAGTAGCAATCTCATAAAAACAGCTTGTTTAAATTTTGTCCTCATTTCGCGGTCTCCTATTTGAATTCCACATGGAGTTGGGCGAAGCAGGGGGGGCGGTAAGGATTCTGTTCTGAATGGGAGCACACCAAAACCCCACTTTGTATTAATAACTGAATGGAGCCATAATCTGGAAATCCCACCCATCCATATATTAATAGTAACAAACATGGCAGCAGAAACTTACCAGGCTCCATCTCTGGTGCTTGTTCTGACGTCATTTCGGCAGAGGGCTGCCCCTTAGGGCCATTCCCAGACAGCTGCTCCAGGTCTGTACACCCCTGAACTTTAGTTTGATTGTTCATAAATTTAGAACCAGAACCAAATTTTACAACTCAGGCCCATCTTTGTTTCCACTGCCACCAATAGTTGGCCAGTAAGGGGCAGCTCTCATCCAAGGATCTCAACATCCTTTTCTAACATTCCTCAACCCTTACAACACCTCTATGGGGTAGGTATGACTACACCTATTTGACAATAGGGAAACTGATGCGTACCCTTGGTTAATTATAACTTGTTATAAGTGATGAGGTTAGTTATGGCTTTCTGAAATCTACTCAGTGAGTCAATATCAGCCAGGAATAAAACCCAGAAGCCCTAACTCCCCATCGTTCTCCAGGCACATCACATCCCATAGCTATTATGTAGAGAAGACAATGAACACTGAGGGGATGAATGCTCATTCAAACGACAGTAATGAAGGAACTTCAGGCTATTACAGTGTCTCCCATGATGATGCCTTTGCTTAACAAAGGCCCAATCGGTCTGTCATTTAACTGTGGGCAACTAGTTAGGCCCCTCCTCTTGAAGCTATACTCACTTCTCTTGAAATTTAAATAACTTCCTTCTCATTAACAAATTAGTCCCGCATGAGGTCCATTTTGTGCACACACAGGAGGTAAAACTGCACAAGCGGGCGAGAGCACAAGCATTCAAGTTTCCTTAGGGCGATAATTAGCCAATGACCAGAATGGCTCAGTGCTCTCCACACCCGATGGTCAATAGAAACAATATGTAATAGGATGTGACTGGTGAAGGCCTAAGGCGAGCATCTGAAAATAAAGCACAACCCACACACTCACCAACTGGAATTACAGCCTTCAAACTGCTATTTAATTGCCCTGTTTTATACAAATGTGAGGCTTTTAGATCATTGTTTTTACATTGACCTGCTGCTTATAGAATGACTTTGGTTTATGTTCCTACAGTATTACTTTAAAGAGCAGTTTGAAAAAAATATATCTTGTGTGTTCGGGGGTGGTGAGAAGGAAGCATGCAAGGGGGAAAAAACCTTCAACCAATAAAAATGTCATAATATGATAATAATTTGAACTTATTTTTATAGAGGGTCTTTTGTGCTGAAGGACCCCAGAGCAAGATTTTTTTTTTTTTAAAGGATGCAGAAAGTCAATGGCAGCTACTGAATGCTCAGCACTTTTGAGAATCAGGTCCCTTATTTAGTCACCTAAATATGAATGTAAAGTAGTTACCTAATTACAGGCCCCCAATTTTGAACATCCTGGCCATGTATAAGAGCCACTTCCCCCATCACTGGTGGGGTTCCACTTCTTAGCATATGCACAACATTCCTTAGGTGGCACGTGACCAGGATTCATCACCGAATTTGGTCCAGCAGTTGGATTGTTAGCTTCCCCGGGCCAGGTACTGACAGGGAGTGCAATGTGAACACTGATCTATGCCCCACAGGGGTTCCACTTAGGTGGAACATAGCAGCTTTTTAATAAATAATAATAATAATAATAATTAATATCTAGCTCTTATATAATGTATGTTAATATATATGGAGATATACCTATCTCATAGAGCTGGAAGGAAAGGGTCATTGAGTCCAGCCCCCTGCTTTCACTAGCAGGACCAATTTTGCCCCAGATCCCTAAGTGGCCCCCTCAAGGATTGAACTCACACCCCTGGGTTTAGCAGGCCAATGCTCAAACCACTGAGCTATCCCTCCCTCCCAATGTTGAAAGCTGAAGTCTTGTTAGCATTATAGGTTTATTTTCTGGAAACGCAGTTAAGAATTTCAGAGGCACTGCTTTATTATAGAGATATCTAGCTATAAAAATGCTCACTCGGGTAAGTGTTTGTCATTACGAGAGCCACTGTTTCATGTCTCTCCCCAGTGGCTGATCTACAGAGGATAACGTGTTATCACTGCTACCATCTAATGCTGTTACTCTTTTAACTCAAGTAGTAGAGAGGTGTGCGGCAGCGTCGGAAGTCACTGGTGCACACCCCAGTGATGTCCCATCACGGAGAGAGTTGTTACAGTTGCACATGAGAAACGTTTGTTTTTTGCACTTTTCTTTAAATACCTAAATCTAGGAAATTACATACCAATAAATAATAAATGTTGGCATTTCCTATCTTTGGAGTGGTTGACTTTGCAACTTTAATAGCATTCCCTTTTATTTTGTTGTTGTTTGTTGTAAGTAACGTGTAAAGCACCAGACATGTTCTTTGGGCCTCATCCGGAAGACACTTGTACCTGTAAGCAGAGACCTCAACTCTGTGCAGCTGGCCCCTGATGCCACATGGAGTCAGCTACAGGATCAGTGCCTTGATTATTTCCATGCAAAGTCCCATTGGCTTCAATCAGACTCCATCAGGTGTCACAGTATTTGTGAGCATAAGCATTTGTAGAATGAGCTCTTAGACTGTAAGCTCTTCAGGGAAAAGACCTTGCCTTTCTCTGTTGTGTAAAGTGATCGTTATATAAAAACCGTGCTGCAGAAGTAATTACAGAGCACACTGAATACAATAATTCTTTTACACACTGTGCCTTTCGTTAAAAGAGAAACCGCAATAGATGGTAGCAGTGATCAAACTGATCTGTCTGAGTTTTTCCCCACCTGTGCTGTGAAATTCCTTTTGACCTTGCTGATGAGCCTGGCTATCTATCACCCCAGAGCCTGGTCATCTGCAAGCTGAGTGATGAGGCCTGTCAGCTCACCTCCCAGCTTCAGTGAAACACAGCAGCAGCTGAGCTTCTGCAGTGTGCATGTCTGATGTGTCCTTTTTCTTGCCATCTCCTAATTTTTTTCCAATTATTTCTCCTTTTGCCGCTGTCTTGTGGTTCAGTGGAAAGAAAAGGAAATAAACCAAACAAGAGTCTCTATTTTAGTTTTAGGTAAAACGTTGCAGTGAGAGACCTGAAGATAAAGAACAATATTCCTCTCTCCACCTTCCCATTCTTCCCCAATACTTTGCACCCTCTTTAGCAGGCAGCAATCAATGGGTGCTGAACTAGGGCCTAATCCAGCACCTTTTGAAATCTATGAGCATCTTCCCATTGACTTCATTAGACCAAGCCCTGCCTGCTTTTTTTCAGTTATTATAATGTGTTTAGCCTAGCAGCCCGTTGTGGAGCCTGAGATAACGCTGACAATGTGCGAGGCAGTGTTGAAATCAAGTAGACGTCCTAGCCATTTTTATCTTAAAGCCACACAAAGCTGATAGTGTAACGTGCCGGACTGTTTAAGAGTTTTTCCAATGGAAGTGGCGGAAGTCTCATTGCGTGAGGCAGTTAAACAGAGAGTGGACAAAACGCTGACAAATGTAGCGTGCCGTAGGGAACAATACTGCACTAGCAGGGGGATGGACTGGATGACCTAATAGGTCTTTCTCATCTCTGACATGTTTGATTCTTCAAATATAATAAAAAAAGCTCCCTCTTTAGTTCTTTGTGGAGTGCCTCTTTCACTTCTGTGATGAAGGTGGACCTATCTCGCCCACTACCAACATGACATCAGCAGTTCATCTTGTAGTTTCCAGCAAGTATTTACAATGGGGGTGAGCTGACTTTCATAGCACTGCTTCCTGCCAGGCCTCCTCACTCCAAGTTCTTTTAAATAAAATGTCTTGTTTCAAATGCTGGGGCAAGCGTAAAAGGACAGTGAATATACTGTTATGAGCTGGGTGAAACCTTGTGATGGGCTGAATTAAAACTTCATTAAAACTGAAAGCTTCTTTAAAGCGGTAGCGCTTCAATGTAGTACTCGCTACAGCAATGGGAGGGGTTCTCACACCGCTGTAGTTAATCCACCTCCCCAAGAGGCGGTTGCTAGGTTGACAGAAGATTCTTCCATCAACCTAGTGCTGTCTACCCCATGGGTAAGGTCAGCTTGTGGATGTTTCACACACCTGAGTGATGTAGCTGGGTTGACCTAACTTTTTAGTGTAGGCATGGCCTTAGTAACAGTACTGTTTCCAAATGGCAGTGATGAATGCCATATGGGTACCTACACAGATAAGACATATTTTAGCCTTGATTAAACACAGCAGTGTCTGCATTCAGATCACAGACTTGATTCTGTAGTTTTTACACAGAAAAAACTCCTATGCAGTCAGCCCATGTCTCGCCTGTACTGTATATAGACTACAGGACAGTGCCCTACATTGTGTTGTGGACTTCAATGTTGCCAGCTCTCACAATTCTCCTGAGAGCCTCACAGTATTTGGTGTTTTTTTTCTTAAAGACCTGCACACTGGAGTCATGCTATTACAGGAGAATGTCCCCTTTCATTTAAAAAATAAAGAATGCTTCTAGCACTCATAGTTACAGGGGAAAGCTTGAAAACAAGAACCCTAAAGGGAAAAAAAAAACCAGAAAACAAAAGGATACTACCCAGTTCCTATACAATACACAAATAAAAACCACCCTCCTTATTTTATTTTTTTTTAATCTGATGATTTTTAAACACAGGAGGTTGGCAACAGGGCACATAAACTATGAATTACCCGCCCTAACTTTTCCCATTCAATACCCACCAAAATCTTCTCTTTCCTACATCTTCATCTATCTGATGGTGAAGTAGACTCACCTACTGAGTCTATGACCACCAACCTACTAAGGGCAGGTCTACCCTACTGCACTACTTCACACTGCTTTAGCGCATGTGGTGAATATGCACTAGCCTGATGGGAGAGAGCTTAATAACTCCACCTCCACGAGAGGTGGTAGCTATGTTGGTGGGAGAAGTTCTCCTACTGACATAGCACTGTCTACATGTGGGGTTAAGATAGGTAAGGTAAGGTTGCTCAGGGGGTTGGATTTTTCACACCCCTGAGCAACTTAGTTATACCAAAATAAGTATGTAGTGTAGACCAAGCGCCTATATTCCTTGTACATTCATGCCACTACACTCTCTTACCCTGCTCTGTATTCTTAAGAAAATGTGTAACCCACACACTGCCGGGGTGTGGTGGTCTGTCCCATCTGGTGGCACCGAGACCCCTTAGAGAGAGATATAAAATGAGTCTGTTCTACAGCCTTAGCTAACGGGCAGTTGGCTTTTAACTCATGCTGTAGAGGCTCATGCACTAAGCTCCAGAGATTCCAGGTTCGATCCTGACCGGCATCTGTTGGTGTTACAAATGCAGTAGAGCTTTTTCTAAGGTTACCCCATTTTCCCAATACTCTCACTTAACCCCATATAGTCTGTCACCTTAAAGTGTCTAAATTCTTCATAAAGAGCCTTTCTATCCTGGGAACACTCCCTGCTTTCCAATAGCAGGTGATCAATTGTTCTCTATCCTACCTTCCACTCCCACCTTTCTTAGAACCAGGGAGGAATTAACAAGCCACTCCTGTCACAATGAGTCCGCATTCATTGCGGAGCTTTGTGCAGAACTTAACATCTCCAAACAGGGTGAGTCAACAGAAAAGCCCTGGTGGCCCGTTAAAATACTCATCCCTGCAAGTGCACTGTCTGACTTAGCCAATGTTAAAAGGAAACTGTTTTAATAGACATTTTAAAAGTAAAGGTGACAAAAGTGTTGTTGTTTTTATTTCACTTCAAGTCAGCCTCACCTGTTTTTTTTAGTATAACCTCTCTTTGTAGTACACAGCCCCTTCATTCAAGGCTGTTACATGAGAAGCATGACTGCCAACACTCAGGCCTGGTCTACACTGGGGGTGGGGGGAGATCGATCTAAGTTACGCAACTTCAGCTATGTGAATAACGTAGCTGAAGTTGACGTACTTAGATCGACTTACCGTGGTGTCTTCTCTGCAGTGAGTCGACTGCTGCCGCTCCCCCGTCGACTGTGCCTGCGCCTCTTGCTGAGCTGGAGTACAGGAGTCGACGGGAGGGCGCTCGGGGGTTGATTTATCGCATCTAGACTAGACACGATAAATCGACCCCCCGCTGGATCGATCGCTGCCCGCCGATCCGGCAGGTAGTGAAGACATACCCTCAGTCCATCTCTCCAGCTGACCCCAAATACAACAGGAGAGAAATGAATATTTAAACAGGAGACATAAGCTCTTTGGCACATGGACTTTGGTTCTGGGTTTGTACAGCACCCAGCACAATGGGGCCCAGGGCATGACTGGGGTTCGCAGGAGCTACTGCAGTATTAATAAAAATAGCATGGTGCATGGAGCTGGGATATCAGCTTGGCTGTGAGAACACCAGAATTCTAGTCCTATCTCTCCCACTGACCAGCTGTGTGACCTAAGGTAATCACTTCACCTCTCTGAATCTCAGTTTCCCTCTCTAGAAAATATTTCCCATTCTTTGTAAAGGGGGTTTGAGGGCTCCATTAGCAAAGTGCTATATGAGCTTGATCCAAGGGCATAGGAATCTTTCTATAGGACAGACATATTTTTAAACACAGCTTCCTACAATCTCTTTGAGGACTTTTCAAACACAATTAAAAACAGAACAATAGCCAAATGCCAGGAGTCCTTGTTCTATTTGTCCATTTTCATAAGTGATTCATTCTCCAGGTATAGCCCAGGAGTATGTGCTAAAACATGACTCCTGTTATTCAGATGACATTAATTGAGGGCTTTCTGCCTTGCTAACAAAGGAAGTTATAATGTCTCTCCCTTTGCTTTTAAAATCTTCACCTCCTACAACCACTTTTGTGTCTTTTGAGAGCATATAATAAAGCAGATTGTAGAAATTAATTAATTATGTGTGTTAACTTCTCACTTTTACCCTTCGTTGCACCTCTTTATTCCTCCTTGGTCTTGCTTTTTTGTCAAATGAAACTTGTATGTCTTTTTTTTTTTTAATTTGACTGTATACTGTACTCAGTTGCTAAAGAATGTCAACCATGTGAAACATTAACTAGGAGTTTTAAATGATTCCATGGAAAAAATATACTGGTATACAGCCAAATATATAACAGATTAAACCAATAGCAAACCCTTCCCTCTGCCTTTCATGTTTTAAACAAACTTTAACCACAAATAAAGTCTAGCACACATGCTAAGAAGCAGATATTGATTAAAGGTCTCTTCCTGCAAGGCTTCTAGTACATTATTTCCGTCTATTTGGTTTGCTATAAAGATATGTTAAACTGTTAGTAATCCAAACACCAGCCAAAAGTTTGCATTCTCCTTGCATCGTTTCAGTAACTGCCATCACCCTTTCTGTATTGCTCTCAGCCTATCACACTTCTATCATAAGAGAATGGGAGATTTTAATGCAACAAATGAGTTCAATTCCAAGTTGAGATGGGCAAAAGGTCCCTTAGGTCTCAAAACCAAAGTATGATCAAGGCATTATATAGTAATAACGAATATCTTGTCATTCTGAATTACAATTTTAGAAGCCACTGGCACCTCCAGAAGGATTTTCCTTCTCCTTTCCGCCACTGGAACCAACACACACCTCAAATGACTTTCCAATGGCAAGAAAACAGTAATTCTGGAGCAGTTGAGGACAGCCAGAGCATAGGATTTCTGAGTTTTGTGACTTTCTGTGACCTCTGTGACTTCTGCAGCAGCCCGTGTGGCTGGCCTGGGAACCACCTGAGAAACTCGGGCTGCTGCTGGGGTAGTCTCAGACTCCAGCAGCAGGAGTTTGGGTGTGGGGGGGACTCAGGGTTGGAGGTTTGGGTGCAGGGTGGTGCTTACCTGGGGGGAGCTCCCCGGAAGGGCAACAGGAACTCTCCTCCCTCAGCTCCTAGCTCCATGTGCTGCCTCCGCCCACAGGCACCACCTCCGCAGCTCCAATTGGCTGCGGTTCCCAGCCAATGGGAGCTGCAGAACTGGGGCTTGGGGCGGAGCAGAGGCAGCACATGGAGCTAGGAGCTGGAGGTCGCCACTTCCCAGGAGCCAGGTAGGGAACCTGCCCCAGCCCAGGAAACCCCCGCCCCCGAGCTCCCATGTCACCTCCCCAAGGGCTGCCCCCCCCCAAGCACCCACATTGCCCCCCCCCCCAAGCACCCACGGCCCCCCGAGTACCTGCTATGCCCCCCTGGGCCGTGCCCACCCAGCACCCATGGCGCCCCCAGGGCCACTCCCCGAACCCCTCCCCCAAGCTTTAGTCACGGGTATATAGTAAAAGTCATGGACAGGTCACAGGCTGTGCATTTTTGTTTTAGTCCATGACCTGTCCATGACTTTTACTACAATACCTGTGACTAAAATGTATCCTTAATCATAGGCCACTAAACACCACCCAGCTACCCAAACACCAAGCCCAACTGCCAGAGTAAGACCAAAGTAGTACAGCCCTCAGGAGACTAAACATAGAATCATAGAATCATAGAATCTCAGGGTTGGAAGGGACCTCAGGAGGTCATCTAGTCCAACCCCCTGCTCAAAGCAGGACCAAACCCAACTAAATCAGCCCAGCCAGGGCTTTGTCAAGCCTGACCTTAAAAACCTCTAAGGAAGGAGATTCCACTACCTCCCTAGGTAACCCATTCCAGTTCTTCACCACCCTACTAGTGAAAAAGTTTTTCCTAATGTCCAACCTAAACCTCCCCCTCTGCAACTTGAGACCATTACTCCTTGTTCTGTCATCTTCTATCACTGAGAACAGTCTAGATCCATCCTCTTTGGAACCCCCTTTCAGGTAGTTGAAAGCAGCTATCAAATCGCCCCTCATTCTTCTCTTCTGCAGACTAAACAATCCCAGTTCCCTCAGCCTCTCCTCGTAAGTCATGTGCTCCAGCCCCCTAATCATTTTTGTTGCCCTCCGCTGGACTCTCTCCAATTTATCCACATCCTTCTTGTAGTGTGGGGCCCAAAACTGGACACAGTACTCCAAATGAGGCCTCACCAGTGCTGAGTAGAGGGGAATGATCACATCCCTCGATCTGCTGGAAATGCCCCTACTTATACAACCCAAAATGCCATTAGCCTTCTTGGCAACAAGGGCACACTGTTGACTCATATTCAGCTTTTCGTCCACCGTAACCCCTAGGTCCTTTTCTGCAGAACTGCTGCCCAGCCATTCGGTCCCTAGTCTATAGCAGTGCATGGGATTCTTTCGTCCTAAATGCAGGACTCTGCACTTGTCCTTGTTGAACCTCATCATATTTCTTTTGGCCCAATCCTCTAATTTGTCTAGGTCCCTCTGTATCCTATCCCTACCCTCCAGCGTATCAACCACTCCTCCCAGTTTAGTGTCATCTGCAAACTTGCTAAGGGTGCAGTCCACACCATCTTCCAGATCGTTAATGAAGATATTGAATAAAACCGGCCCCAGCACCGACCCTTGGGGCACTCCACTTGATACCGGCTGCCAACTAGACAAGGAACCATTGATCACTACCCGTTGAGCCCGACCATCTAGCCAGTTTTCTATCCACCTTACCGTCCATTCATCCAGCCCATACTTCTTTAACTTGCTGGCAAGAATACTGTGGGAGACTGTATCAAAAGCTTTGCTAAAGTCCAGAAATAGCACATCCACTGCTTTCCCCTCATCCACAGAGCCGGTTATCTTATCATAGAAGGCAATTAGGTTAGTCAGGCATGACTTGCCCTTGGTGAATCCATGCTGACTGTTCCTGATCACTTTCCCCTCCTTTAAGTGGTTCAGGATTGATTCCTTGAGGACCTGTTCCATGATTTTTCCAGGGACTGAGGTGAGACTAACTGGCCTGTAGTTCCCTGGATCTTCCTTCTTCCCTTTCTTAAAGATGGGCACTACATTAGCTTTTTTCCAGTCGTCCGGGACCTCCCCCGATCGCCATGATTTTTCAAAGATAATGGCCAATGGCTCCGCAATCTCATCGGCCAACTCCTTTAGCACCCTCGGATGCAGCGCATCCGGCCCCATGGACTTGTGCTCGTCCAGCTTTCCTAAATAGTCCCGAACTACTACTTTCTCCACAGAGAGCTGGTCACCTCCTCCCCATACCGTGCTGCAGAGTGCAGCTGTCTGGGAGCTGACCTTGTCTGTGAAGACAGAGGCAAAAAAAGCATTTAGTACACTAGCTTTCTCCACATCCTCTGTCACTAGGTTCCCTCCCTCATTCAGCAAGGGGCCCACACTTTCCTTGACTTTCTTCTTGTTGCTAACATACCTAAAGAAACCCTTCTTGTTACTCCTAACATCTCCGGCTAGCTGCAACTCCAAGTGTGATTTGGCCTTCCTAATTTCACACCTGCATGCCTGAGCAATACTTTTATACTCCTCCCTGGTTATTTGTTCAATCTTCCACTTCTTGTAAGCTGTTTTTTTGTGTTTAAGACGAGCAAGGATTTCACTGTTAAGCCAAGCTGGTCGCCTGCCATATTTACTTTTCTTCCTACACATGGGGATGGTTTGTTCCTGCAACCTCAATAAGGTTTCTTTAAAATACAGCCAGCTTTCCTCTACTCCTTTCCCCCTCATGTTATTCTCCCAGGGGACCTTGCCCATCAGTTCCCTGAGGGAGTCAAAGTCTGCTTTTCTAAAGTCCAGGGTCTCTGTTCTACTGCTCTCCTTTCTTCCTTGTATCAGGATCCTGAACTCGACCATCTCATGGTCACTGCTATCATGGCTATCACACTTGGGTCTTTTAGCTCAGGCAGTAGAGTGTCATGATTTTAGACACAGCAGTCGTAAGTTTCCAGCTCCTCTCCTGCTGACCTGGCCAAGGGTGCACCATTACAGCATCCACCATTTTTCACATCGTGTATAGTGAATCAGACAATTCCAGAATAGTCACCCGAAAAACAGGGATATTCACTAAAAAAAAATCAAGAAACCTTCTATATATTTTTATGTATTTATTTATGCCACTTCATAGCAAAACCACAGAAATTAGGCGAGAAATACAACTTTTGTTTACTGGACTGCCCTGTAGCTGAGGTCAAGTGCATGACATTGAAGTTTAGCTGAATAAAGCTTAATTTCAAGAGCTGTTAACATTTGAACTTGGAACGCTGCTAAGGATCATCGGCTCCGGTGAACATTCAAAAAGTTGCTGTAGAACTAAGCTTTTGTTTTTAATAATAGTAAGTCTCTAGCCCTTTTTGCACACAAAGTGAAGCATCAAAATGTGAGTCAGTTACTAAAGGGGTTTTTCAAGTGAAAACATAAAAAAAATTTCCACCACAGGCTTCATGTGTAGAGAGAAGACTGGGGAAGAGTTCTTCTTCCTGTGAGTTGCCTGAGGTCTACAGAAGTGGAGAACTGAGCTAAAGTTGGTGGAAAGATGGAGACTCTTTGAAGAACATGTTTCCTCTGTAATATTGACCATTACTGAGGGCATCTGCCCACAGATTGCTATGTCCACATACAGACTTTGGGTCCTTTTGGACATCCCAATGCTACTGGATGCAAAAAGGCCATGGCAGCAAAAAAAGCATCCACCGACTTTCATTTCTAATGGATTGGAAGATTGAGCCCCATCTTATCAGACACAGACCTGGCCATATGGATACATGCTTTCCTGACCTCCAGGCTTGATTTTTGCCAATTACTCTTTCTGGAAATGAACCCACATGGCACAAAATGCAGCAGCCCATCTGCTAGCAAAACAAGTCACTGTGAAAACATCACCCTGATGCTCTGCTCTGTGCACCAGCTCCCACACGGAATATGACAGATGCTCCAGTGGTTGGGCAGTAGCTTGGGAGTTGGGAGACCTGGGTGATCTTCTACAAACTTCCTGTGTGACCTTGCACAAGTTGCTTATTCATCTGCAATGGGGATAATAGCACTTTCCTACCTCTCACGGGTGTGGAGAGGATAAATGCATTAGATATTGTGCGGTGCTCAGATGCTATGGGAAAGGGGGCAATATAGTCCATGAAATCCAGCTCAAATCTCTGCTCTGATGTTCAGAGCCCTCCATGGAATTGTACCAAGCAGCCTCAGTTATCACCTTGCCTTCGTCAACTGGAAAAATGAAGCTGCTGCCATGGTGTCTATAGTGTGGCTCACAGCGAGGGCATAACTCAGGAGGGGCAGAGTCCCAGGAAGTCACTGTCAGCCAGCCATCCCAGGAGAATGTGAGTCCAGATCACAGGTGATGGCACATACGTAACCCAGTGCATTTATTACTACTGGGCTGGGGTGGGTGGAACGAGAGCTTTTCCCTGTTGAAGCCAGTATCTCTGTGGACCAAGGCTATGTCTACACTTGCCAGTTTTAGCACCAAAAAAATCAGGTTTTTGCGCAAAAACCACGCTAGCGTCTTCACTGGAAATCCACATTGTGCGCTGAAACTGCTGAGCTTCAGTGCAAAAATAAAACCACCCCAACGAGAGTCTTTTTGCTTTTGGGGCTGATGCTTTTGCGCTGATGTGCTAGTGAAGACTCTTGATTGCTTTTACCCAATGCAGAGTGGGAGTGGCCGCTCTTTGAAACTCAGCCGCCCTGCCTGCAGGTATGTGCCCCTCCCCTTTGGCTCCATTCTGACAGCTGGTGCTGTCCTTGCGCCGGGACACAAAACAGATCATTATTGTGGAATGCTCCTGCTGACTCCCACAATGGGAACAGAGGCAGGTGGAGAGAATGTGCTGTGCAGAGTCAGGGAGGGAGGCGGGGGCTGAGGTCTCTCTCCCTGGACTGGTTGCATCCCGCGGCTGTCACACACACATATCCACCCCTGCCACGATAACGATTTGCTTTGTGTCCCGGAGCAGTGCATAGTGGGATAGCTACCACAGTGCGTTCCTCTCATCTGTGATGCAAGTGCGGCATGTGTAAACACGCTCTGACGCCTGTGGAAAACAATGTGAACCCAAACCGGCGCTTTTCTTTTAGCGCTTTTCTATCACCGACAAAACTGTCCGTGAAAAAAACCCTGCAAGTGTAGACGCAGCCCAAGAGAGTGGCATGATTAGAAGAATACCAGCAGGGATCCTCACTCACAGCCAGTGGTGGCTGGGTCTGTGGCTGAGGGGCAGTTATATGGGTTATCTCCAAAAGCATTGCTACCACACAGCCAATAGCACAGATATCCGTGTAATGAGGGATGGGACTTTGATTTAGGGTGTGATCCAGCATTCATTAGGTCAATGGAAAGACTCCTTTTGACTTCAGTGGGCATTGTGTCAGGTCCTTATTTAGCATGATGGATACCAAAACTTCCCTAAACGGTGCTACCAAGCTGGACTGTGATTGACACAGGAAGCTATTGCATACTATGCTGTGCTGCACCTGCCACTAAGATACTAAAGAAAAGAATGAGGGGGGATTTGATAGCTGCTTTCAACTACCTGAAAGGGGGTTCCAAAGAGGATGGAGCTCGACTGTTCTCAGTGGTACCAGATGACAGAACAAGGAGTAATGGTCTCCAGTTGCAGTGGAGGAGGTTTACCTTGGATATTAGGAAAATCTTTTTCACTAGGAGGGTGGTGAATCACTGGAATGGGTTACCTAGGTAGGTGGTGGAATCTCCTTCCCTAGAGGTTTTTAAGGTCAGGCTTGACAAAGCCCTGGCTGTGATGATTTAGTTGGGGCTTGGTCCTGCTTTGAGCAGAGGGTAGGACTAGACGACCTCCTGAGTTCCCTTCCAACCCTGATATTCTTGGATTCCATGATTCTAAAAGCATTTGGTGGTCACAGATACAAAATATGACATATGCTAGCGAGATTAATAGAGTATCAATAGCTACCCAAACCCCCATCCACGAGATACATATTTTAAAGGTCACCTCTCCTGTGAAAGTGATGCAATTCCATGAAGCAAATCTATTTCAATTCCTTGCCCTTCTATAGTGACAATTCTAAACACAGCCCCTCTGCAACTATACATTGTTCTGTATCCCTTCCCTGAAGGATGTAGACTAGGTGGGAAAAGATAGACATGTTATAAATTGCTCTGCTTATTCCAGTCATCTGGTTTTCTTAAAAGCTCCTCAGTAACCACTGTCTGATGCGTTGCGAAAAGTGAGTCCCTGTATAAGCTGGTGTTAGTGATTTCCTTTCCGTGTTGTATCCACTTTGTGCTCATTACTGCTGGCATCTCAGCCTCATTTTCCGCTCGCAAGTTTCCAGGAAAGATATTGTCAACTGAAATTAGAGATATCCTCCAGCTGATAGACGCAGTCCTTGGTCTAAGATGACATCGCTGGCCTCTCAGGTAACTTCACACACATGCCAGGCAACTACACATCACCTAAATGAAGTGCCACACTCTCCATGACTACACTATACTGGCTGGGAACTCCGAGTCTCTCCGGCAGAGCATCTGATAGTCCCTGATTCAACTGCATTCTCTCCCCAGCGCAACCCGCATTGAAGTGTTGACAGAATTGGCACTTAGAAGTCACAGTGATAGGTGCCTTTGAAAAATACGAGAGCTACACAGTAAAGCTGATAGAATTGCAATTTCTCTTGGGGGAAATACTGATATCTTGACATTCGTTTTTGTCTTGAATTGAGACAAAAAGTTAAAATATCTAAACATTTTGCAGAATGAAAGTTCCAAAACAACAACAACAAAAAGGAAATGTCTAGATGTTTGGAAAAGTCACAGTTCTTTGTGCACTGTGACAGCTCAGCCATAGGGAAATATCGTGATGCATCACAGCAGACATAGCTCAGCTGGGAAGCCAGGCCCATAGGTAAAATAGGGGCATGAGGGATCCAGCACTACAATTCGCATAAGACACTGCAGGCTCAGGTGACTGCAGAGATTAATGGGGAATGTTTGTTTAGATTTCCCGGCAGAAAATTTTGATGAAACTCCATGTTCCAATGGGAAAATATTTCATTGATTATTTTTTTTTGACCAGCCAAGCTAGAGATAGTCTTCAATATTCTGATCAGTATTCCTGGGTTTTGTGCAGTAGGTTCCAGCTGGAAATACCAAAGGTGATATCATGTGTTTTCTATAAATAGCACTCGAATAGACCTTTTACCATCTTCTGAGTGCTTTATATTTTATGTTATGCTGAAGCCCACTGGAGACCTCACCACACAGATTTAATTCACCAGAGAAAGAGTTGCTATAGAAAACCTTAAAACAAATAGATAATCTAATTAATTTACACCACAGTTTTGTGAGGTAGATAAGTGCTGTTATCTCTGTTGCCTAGATAGTGAAATTAGGGGTTGAGGACTTAGGTGACTTGCTCAAATCCAAGACACTTTCCACTAAGACGTTGTAACAGCATTTCAATTAGCTTGGTATACAGGAAAAGAGAAGACACTGAGGGAATACTTAGGTTATTTCTCTTGCTGTGGGAATAGTCATAGCCTGTTGGATGGCCAGGCTGGGGTGGAGGTTGAGGGAACTGTAACCCTTTCTTCTCCGTGAAGCCCAGATCTATCCCGCCCAAGGAGAAACCCACAGGAGGGGCCAGCAGAACAGGAAAACTCTGCGTGTTTCCCCTCACTGAGCTTCCTTTCTGTTGTTCCCTGGGGAAGCAGGTTGCTCCAGGATGGAATGGGCAGCTGGTTCTGCCCCAAACCACATAAGGATATCACGAGATCCAATAAAAGTCTGTGATACTGCACTGCCTCTAGTTCCTTTTGACCAGGTCATTGGCTCCCTGCCGCACCACGCAGCCACCTTAAGGTCAGCACAGGTATCACTTTCCTCCAGAAACCCCCTATCTACGGTAATGCTGCGCAGTGACTTCTCTCATTGAATCTGCTACAGCTCCTGCTTCAGTAGCAGTTACCTGTCAGTTAACTAGAGAATATAGTTTTTGTAACCTTGCATTATTATGTCTATTGCTTTAATGCTTGTCTCAGAAACAAAGAGGAGAGTTATTTCTCCATGACAGAGATGAACTGTGTGGGTGTTGCTGATAGCACTTAAGTCGTGTCATAGAACAGCCAAAGTCGCCTTCTGAGTTTCCAGAGAAACTTTCTCAAGAGACAACGTTCTGGTCCTTAAGGTTTTACATAAAAATAAATAAATAAATACATAAATAGATCAGGAAACAGACGTTCCAATGAACAAGTGAGTCTACAGAGTGAGGGGTCCACATACAAAGAAGCATGACACTATGAATTGTACATTTGCATAACTCCCCCATACAAATGCTTCATGGGGTTAAAAGTGACAAAGTTTACATTTTAAAGGACAACAGCTGTGAGAGGGAGAGATGTGGAGGTGAAGGTGAAGGCAGAAGGAGAAAAGAGACATTTTTCAGATGAGATCTGAAAATAGATGGAGAGGCAACGAGGCCAAAAGATACAAAGGCCAGTGCAGACTGCTTGGGATGCAGAAGTGTAATGGAATTGGGAGATATGAGGGGCATGATTCTGACGTCACTTCTACCAGTTTGACAACAGTGTAATTTCAGTGGATTCAGATTTGCATGGTGTCATTGAGATTGGTCTGTTAGTTAAGCCCAAGAAGTCCATACAGGGTTTTATAACTCCACAGAACACATAGGACCAGAACCTCAGCCAGTGTAACCATCATAGTTCCATGGTCTCCAATGGAGCCAGCGCCGGCTCCAGGGTTTTTGCTGCCCCAGGCAGCAAAAAAAAAAAAAAAAAAAAAAAAAAAAAACCCCAAGNATTGGCCTGCTAAACCCAGGGATGTGAGTACAATCCTTAAAGGGGCTATTTAGGGATCTGGGGCAAAATCAGTACTTAGTCATGCTAGTGAAGGCAGGGGGCTGGACTCAATGACCTTTTGGGGTCCCTTCCAATTCTATGAGATAGGTATATCTCTATATATTTTATTTATTTAGCAGCTCTGGGCTGGATCCAGAGCTCACTGGAATTGATGAAAGGATTCCTGTTGGCTTCCAGGAGTTATGGATCAGGACTTTAGTGACTACTTATCCCCTTTTTGTGCAAATGCCCACTTTGCTATGACGTACTGTGATGAAGGCAAGTTATAAAGAGGAATCACACAGTCTGTGTCTCTACAGCGATCCTTTGGGCCTGAATGGGATCAAATAGGTGAAAGAGGCACATGCTGTGCTGAGTACTGTGAAATAAGCATATTTCTAGACTAAAAAGAAACAGCCTGGAATTCTTTGAGGACAGAAGGTTATATAACCCGAGGCAATTACAGCAACACATAGTCCGTTTGCTCGGTTGCCTCTGAGATGCAGGGCACTTGGTATTGAAATAGCCACACTTGTTGCAAATGAATGAGTAACTCTTTAAAGGGAAGCTTGAATAGAGCCAGCCCAGTCAAATGAGTTGGTGGGTCTCAGGACAGTTCTTATTGGAATAAATGTCCATATCACATCACAAACACACTCTGCTGGTTTGCCTCTTTCCTAGAGGTGGTTCTCTCCTGGTCAGTGATGGACAGGATACAGCATGGAGGAAGCTTACACTTCTCTTGTCCATGCTGTATCTGCTTAGTGGTCAAAGACAGAACTTCAGGATTGTCAATTCAACACCTTAAATGAACTCTTAGGTCCTCACGCAAAGTCTAATAGAGTCAATGGGAGTCTTTGTATCGACTTCAGTGGACGTTGACTGGTCCCAAAATTCACATTAAAATATATTGTTGTGGGTTGGGTTAAACCTAATTTACACTGTTGTGTGTGACCTTCACCCCTCATTTAAGACAGTTGTAAGAGATAGCTTAGCAGCCCCCTACCTAAAACAAAGGAGTTTGGATTATTCAGAGGTTCACTGGGGATTGTCTTTGCATAAGGAGGTATGTGGTGAGGCGGAGAAGAAAACAGACTGAGAGTGGGCAGAAGACACACACACACTCTGGACAAGCTGAATAAAAGAGACTTGGGGCTATAAACAAAGAGACTATCTCCTCTTATTTTGGTTTCTCCTGTGTTCAGATAAACTGGACTTGGTGCATTCCTTGTAAATAAACAAGACTGCATCAAAAGTACCAGAGTCCATCATCAACTTCTCCAACAACTGAAAAACCCAAAAGACTGCAAATGTTGGTTAGCCACTCAGGTCAAAAGGGGTGTCAGTATGCACAAAATCATGTTTGATAGGATTTTTTGGAGAAGGTTGAGGGTATTTTTCCTGGAATGATGCAAGGCTGCAAAGGAGTTTTTATAGATGGCTGGCTGGCTGAGTTTCTGTTTGAATGGTAAATTAAATGCTGCTGGGATTTTTATTGTATTATTAAGCATGTGATAGGTTGCTTATAGCTTTCTTTGTATTATGTAAATCTAAATAAATAAAATTATGTTTGTAGCCTAGTGCTATATACATATCTGGCTTCAAGACTAAGCTTGATAAGTTTATGGAGGGGATGTTATAATGGGATAGCCTAATGTTGGCAATGAATTTGTCTTTGACTACTAGTGGTAAATATGCCCAGTGGCTTGTGATGGGATGTTTGATGGGGTGGGATCTGAGTTACTACAGAGAATTCTTTCCTGGGTGTCTGGCTGGTGAGTCTTGCCCACATGCTCAGGGTTTAGCTGATCGCCATATTTGGGGTTGGGAAGGAATTTTCCTCCAGGGCAACAGAAGAAGATTTTTTCCTCCAGGGCAGATTGGCAGAAGCCCTGGGGGTTTTTCGCCTTCCTCTGCAGCATGGGGCACGGATCACTGCTGAAAGAGTCTCTGCACCTTGAAGTCTTTAAACCATGATGTGAGGACTTCAATGGCTCAGACACAGGTTTGATACAGGAGTGGGTGGTGAGATTCTGTGGCCTGCATTGTGCAGGAGGTCAGACTAGATGATCATAATGGTCCCTTCTGACCTTAAAGTCTATGAGTCTATGAGTCTATAAAGCAAGCAAGAAGAAAAGGAAGGATATGAAGGTGGTTCCCATCTGTACAAAGTTGCATCATTGTCAACCTGCTAAGGCCTCCTTTGAAATACCTTGGAGGTAGGTCTGTTCAACAATTTTTAATGTTTTTAAATGTTGAAAAATGGTGAGAATTTTGTGGAGCAGCCCAGAAATAGCCAAGGCTGACATGTTCATGAGGCAGAGCTGTTTTTGGCTACAAGGTCTGAAGGTATCATGCACATAAACCATTACTCCACTATGAATGCATTTTCTGTCCACTTGCCATTGGTATTTGCATTTCTTTACTCCTTTGCACACCATTTAACAGAGGGAAACATGAGACCTATACATTATGTCTGATAAGTGGTTTCATAGTTTCAGAGAGTTCAAAGCCAGAAGGATCATCTAGCCAGAGCTCCCATATAACACAAACCATTACATTTGACCCAGATACCCCAGTAACTTGAGCTATACTAAAGTATCTCAGCCTTATGTAGACTAACTAACCATTGGAACAAATTACCAAGGGTTCGTGGTGGATTCTCCATTACTGGCATTTGGCTGTTTTTCTAGTGGATCTGCCCTAGTTCAAATGGGAATCATTTCAGGGACATTCAATGGCCTGTGTTATGCAGGAGGTTGTACTAGATGATTATAGTGGTCCCTTTTGGCCTCCAAATCAATTGTGTGCCACAGGCAGAGAACCGAAGAAACCGGGGTGCCACCAGTGCCTGAAGCCTGTGAAATGTCCGGGAACAGATTAGGTGAGATATGTTAACATGATCCTAGCAGGTGATCCTTGCCTCAGGCAACAGAAGAAGATTAAAAAAAAAAAAAAAGCCCACAGCCCCTGCAAATTTGAGCTAGGCAAAATTCCTTCCTAGCCCCAAACCTAGAGATCTGCTTGATCCTGAGCATGTGAGCACAACACACCAGCCGAGCATCTAAGAAAGAGGATTGGGATGTGTATGAAAGGCACTATTATTCCTTATTAACTTTATTATTATTGTCACCACTATCATCTCAAACAGATCCCTTTTGATTATTTTAGGCAGGAAAGCATACTGTTACTGTATTCGGATACCAGGGGTCATCTGTACATTACTTGAGAACCAGATGGGAAAAGCTACAGCTATAAAGCTACAGACATACAGCATACTCAGGAGCAGACTTTTTCTAAGCTCCTCTACTGGTAGCGTGAAGTGAACAGGGAAAAAATGAATGTGTTGCTGTGTATGTGTATTGACAAAGGACAGATTCTTTGCAGTGCTATAGAAAGGTGGAGTCACAGCTCTGATATTAAATTGCTACCCTTTGAACTTATTGGTACAAGTATCTCCAAGCATTAATGGAGCATATGTAAAGTTGATATATAAACCCTTGTGCAGGCTTATTACAGCCTGACCTCACTTCCTGCAACAGCAGTGATTGTTGACCAGACCTTATCACTCAGGAATTCCTCCCCTTCCGTGGTGGACTGAGTTGCCAGAGATGGTGAATGGCATTGCACATTATAGTTTCTGACAGCTGGGACTCGAGTGTGAAAAGGACATAGAGAAAAGGTTTTAAAAGCTTGACGGGGGCTTTAAGGGGTAACAGGATATGGAGTCTTCCATTCACCGTCACTAGATCAGCCCATGTCAGCCTTTGCCTGAAAATCAGTACCGACAGATGGCTGGTCAGTGGCGTAGGTGAAATTGTTTTTTGGTCTCAGTCCAGGGCCTAGCGAACAGGTATCCGTATTACAGTTGGCACTAGCTGGCACCTTTGTTAACAATCTCAGCAGAGAAGCCAAGGATTGAACGGCCCGCAGAGACCGAACTCTCTTCTCAAACCTCCACAACAGTGTTGGGACATATTGGCAAGGCAGGGTGAGGAAGTCTGCCCCGCTGCTACCTGTGCTGTAACAGTGGTTTAGTATAGGACTTTATTTTCCGAAGCCATCAGCCTAGCATCTTTCACTAGTAGTAAGTTCACATACATATATCTACATATGAATTAATAGATATTCATATTTAGTATATAAAATGAGGACACCAGTTGGGGATCCGTGGTTAACACTGGGATTTTCACTTAAAGCTGGGATATACCTCTTTGTTATGTATGCAACATCCAGCATATCCTCACCGCAGTTACAGCACTTACTCTCTGAGCACCACATGAGTTTTTGCACTTTACAAGTGAATCAGTTAATTTATGAGTTAAAATTCATTAAGAATGGGTCCTTTCAGAAATTTAGCATTGGTGTCAGACTTTTTTCTCTAGCAAAGGATCTCACAGATACGTCACAACTTCCCATAGAGTTAAAACTCATTCTTACTTCATGTATTCTCAACCTTAACGTCTTCTTAATGTAGTGGTTTTGCCTGGGGATATATGCAGGTACACACCAGACACGTAAATAACAGAGATGAAGGACAATTCAGGGTCTATGGCACTATCTTAGAGTTCAAGTCCCTGCTCTGCCACAGACTTCCTGGGTGACTTTGGGTAAGTCACTTAGCGCCTCTGTACAATGGGCATAATAGCCTTTCTCTACCTCACAGGGTGCTGTGAGGAGAAATGCACTTCAGACTGTGAGGCACTCCGGTACTGTGGCAATGGGTACCATATAAATGTATTAGATAGACAGAACAGTGACTGCATTTTAAGCAGTGTTAAGCACCCACAACATGCCCTGAAGACATGATTGGCACTGAGAAATGGTCCTTTGCTAAGTAAGCATGTAATGACAGCACACAGTGAGGGTGTGCCAATTCTGCAGTGGGTTCCGTGTGGGTGGACCCCTGCACCAGCGCAGAGCACCGCTGAACTTAATAGGGACATTGGAATCTGTCCGCACATTGCAGGACTGGGGCCATTGCTTGTAACATATCAATCAATACCACGTGGACCCTCACAGGATACACATGAAAGACCATCTTAGTCATAGTTGATTTGCACATCAGGAACAGACGTGAGCTGATGGTGTATTGCAGAAGCAAGCAGAAGGATAAGCAAACAAAAGAATAGAAACCGGCGGATCAATTTTTACTAAAGTAATTGAAATAGGCAGAGGTATTAAAATAAAAGGGCAGAAATAGATAGAGGAAGAGTATGAAACTAAAATAGTAGAAACAAGCAAACGGATATAACAACAAAATAGAAATGGGCAAACTTAGTAAATTAAAAACAAAATCTACAAATGAATGAAACATACAAACGTATGTAGATGTAGCCTGTCTTTGTAACCACACAACAATTATTAGCGCTGCCCACATCCACCCTATTGACTGACACCCTTGTTTGTTGCATCGTGTCTTAAATTAAGCCTTAAACATTGGGATAATTCTTCCCTACCTCACAGGGGTGCTGTCTTAAAATACATTTAAGGTTGCGAGGTGCTCAAATACTATGGCAATGGGGGGCATGTAAGTATGATCAATTGATAGATAGATCGACAGATGATAGTGTTGCTTAGCAGTTACTGATAGACTTGAGCCATCAAGGTTGCATGGGATTACAAAGCGTTTGTTTTCCATAGTTAGGGATCAGTCACCTTAATTCTTCAAACCCCTCAACTAGGCATCAGCTCCCTATTCTCCATAGTATGGTGTCAATAACTTGAACATCTTCATTCATTCACAACGCCATCTTTTCATATCCCCCATCTTTCATTTTCCGGTTCCAATAAATTGGTGTCATCAGTGTCACTGCCATTTACCAGCAATAAATCAGTCCTCAGAAGTGGATGCATAGAAGTGAGTTTAAAACTACTTCAGCCTGTGTTGGAGCACCTGGATTATATCTAACCCACTTTGCATGATGTTCAAACCACTATTATAATGGCACAAAACGCTTTGCAGAGCCCATGGTGAGAATTCACCACTCTTTCTAGCTAACATCACAGCACACTGATTATTTCAACTTAACCAAACTCATTTTTACCCTGAGTTACCTTTAACACACACATTAATATAGTTACTATTGATGGGACATAATTTCTTTTTATTCCACTGGCTGAAGACTTTGGTTTCCTATCATTCCCCCCAGGGGTGAAAGTAACGCCGAAGACTTACTGGTACCGGGGCCAGCTCTGGCCCCTGGAAGGGGCGGGGACTTGGGCAGAAGGGGCAGGGCTTGGGGGGGGGTCAGCGTCCCCCAGCCAGCCCTTCCACGCTGCCTGGCCAGTGCCACCGGCTCCAGCGGCGATTTAAAGGTAGCAGTAGAGGCAGCGGCGTCCGGAGCCCCAGGCCTTTTTAAATTGCTGGCCCCGGGGCAGCTGCTCCTTTCCCCTCCAACCCCCTCCATCGGCGGCCCTGCCGGTAGGGACCCTTTAAAGTCAGCTGGGTACAGGCTGGTACCACCTGCCCCTTTTTACTGGTACACCGTACCGGCTTACTTTCACCCCTGATTCCCCCTATGGAAAGGTCCTATAAAGGGGATGAAAACAATGGTATTGTAGAGACATAAAACAGGATTTTATAGACTTGCCTCTTAAAATCTCTCTTCTCTCTCTCTTGGTAGTCCATCGATCCGATAATGACAAATCTGTGCAGATCATCAACCGTTGGTCTTATGGTGTGCCCTCTGATGGCTATACAAGCCAATTCTAGAGGTGCACATTTTGCTGCAAATGGTGCATGGGAATTTCGTAGTCAGTGGATTGTGTGCTGCTGATGCTCTGTGACGTCATTCGCGTGCCTCTTGGAGACGCCGGCAGCGGTCTTCCTCAAAGGCGATATTTCTAACTGCTGCACGCCACTGTGTTCTGTCGCTGGCGGCGTCCTCAAGGTCCCTAGGTTTGATACTGCTGTACTGCAGATTGGCTTTAATGGTGTCCTTGTAACGTTTCCGTGGACGACCTATATGCCGGATGCCCTGGGAAAGCTCACCATACAGAAGCTGATGAGGGATTCTGTTGGCATCCATGCGGCTAACATGACCAGTCCAACGTAATTGTGATTTCATGATCATCATTTCAATGCTTTTCATCTGGGCTTTCTCGAGGACCTCGAGATTGGGCACTTTGTCTTGCCAGCGGATCTTCATGATGTTGCGGAGGCAGCACATGTGAAATGCCTCGAGCTGCTTGATGTGACGCCTATATAGAGTCCATGTTTCGCACCCGTACAGAAGAGATGAAAGAACAACAGCTCTGTACACAAGCAGTTTTGTTGACATCCGGATGTTGTGGTGATTTAAAACTTTGACACGCAGACAACCAAGTGCCTGGCTTGTTTTGGATATTCGTGCATCACTGGATATGACACTACCCAGATATTTAAAGTTCTCCACTACTTTCAGCTGAGTGCCGTCAATGGAGATACTCGGGACAGAAGCATTTGATCCAGGTGCAGGTTGATGGAGAACTTCTGTCTTTCCGAGGCTGATAGTTAGTCGGAAAAGTTACGAGGCCTCAGCAAACTTGTTGACAATGTGCTGAAGGTCATTTTCAGTGTGAGCCATAAGGGCACAGTCATCAGCAAAGAGTGCCTCAAGAAGGAGTTTCTGCACTGTCTTAGTCTTTGCATTCAGGCGACGGAGGTCAAAAATGAACCATCGTGCCGGTATTTCAAGTATATACCTCAGTCCAGATCTTAAAATCTACAGAATGTCATTTAGAGCTAGATCATTTCTATAGGTTTTTTTTTTTGTTGTAACTCTCCTACAGTCTTCTTTGGCAACGATATAATTTTCTGTGGAATGGTCCAAAAAAAAAAAACCAGAGAAAAGTTATCATTTACTATTAAATTCTATAGGACTTTTCCATATAGATTTTAGCGCAGATGGGAAGGAGGGCTTTTGTTTTCTTCTTCTTAGCTTGTTCATCCTGAGCTCTGAATCCTGCAAAAACCTGGCCACCTTTTGACAGGAGCTGAGTGCCCCAGGATCCTACCAGCTTCAATAGGAGTTGAAGGTGCTTGTAGAGGAGCGGACTCACCCCTGCAGCGCCTCCTGCTGGTGACTCCCGGGAATTAGCTCGTTCCAGCTCCGGAGCTCCCTCTGCAGGCCGGTGATCCGCCTGTCCTCTGGCCCCTGTGTCCCTCCCTGGACCCCGGTGCCCTTGTACCTGGGGTGCTGCCCCCTAGCAGTAACCCTTCAGTCTTGGGGTCTCCCCTCCCCAGAGAACCCCCGCCCACTATTCCCACCTCACCTCAGTATAAGGCTACTGCCAGTCATCGTCTAGTCCCACACCCTGGGGCAGACTGCAGTATCAGCCTACTCATCACTGGCAAGGTTGGGTTTGGACCTGCTGCCTTGGCCTACCCCTGGGCTGCCCTCTGCAACCCCCAGTACCCCTTGGCCTTCTGCTAGGCCGCAGCCTGGGGCTTTCCAGGCTGGAGCTCCCCGGCTCCTCTGCTTTTCCCCAGCCCTGCTCCACTCATGTACCCTGTCTCTAGCTCCCTGCAGCCAGGCCCTTCTCTCTCTGAATGCAGAAAGAGACTCTCTGTCCTTGCTCCTGGCTCCCAGCCTTTATAGGGCCAACTGGACCCTGATTGGGGTGTGGCCCAGCTGCGGCTGCTTCCCCAATCAGCCCAGGTCTTTCTTTCACAGCCTGCCAGCCCTCTCCCAGGGCTGGTTCCAACCCTATCAGGGCTGCAGCGGGTCACCACCCCGCTACAGTGCTCATAACTTTACTGGTACACAAGACATCCACAATAGTATAACTGGTTCTTTTTAGAGCTGCCTTAACACCATATCAGTGCCTTAAACTTTCCTCTTGCCCTCTGATCTTGTATTTATTTTTAAAATGTGGCTCGCTCTGTAGCTTGCCTGCATGAAATACAAAACTCGTTCTTTAAATTATCTCCTCTGTCACCAAGAGCATGGTTGTATTAATGCAGAAGTGCCATCTGTGATCTCTGCTTTTTTTTTTTTCTTAAAGGGCAGAAAAATCAATGTACATGAGATATGGTGTTATGCCCACTGCACATTCATACTGCAAGCCCATGCCCTCTGAGATTAAGGAAATAACACGGAGGAAAAAAGATAGAGACGAAATTGGTAGGCAAGTTGCTATTTTTCATCTAGTTCTAAGCTCTTTGCCTGCTTAGAAAGAAATAGCTTTGCCTCAATACAAAAGTATCTTTTGTTAAAGGAAGAAAAAGGAGATTGATTTTCTTTCTTAGTGCATAATGGAGAGAAACAGTGCATAAAAATGTGATATTATTAAGTGCTGCCTGGTCCTGTATATTCTTGAAGTAATCATGAGGGCCTATTATTGTTATTATTTGAGGGTGGGGAGGAAAGATGCATTTTGGTTTCTTTTTTTACCATGTGAAGATTAGTTAAAGATCCAGAATAGGCCAGAAAACTCTCCCGGTAAAGCAAGCCCTACCACCTTCACTCAAGTTAAGCAATGAAAACAGGTACCTGTAGCTTCATTATGACTCCTATGGGGAGACAGGCGTCCTTTGACACATATGAATGCAATGTCCCAGTAGGATATTCACTTTTAGACCATGAATTGCTTTACAAATAACATTGCTACCCTGGTTTTCCTCCCATCTCCACCAGATTTACAGCTTTGACTCCAGTAACGTCAATGGGGTTCCATCCGATTTACCCCAAATGGAGTGAGGTCAGAATCAGCACCTGTAATAGGATAAACATTCAGAGCCAGGTTAGGCCTTGATAGGTGCAGCGCTCCAGAAAGCAGTTCTGCTTCAGAGAGTCACAGTCTCTCCTGGAGCACCCCAGTACACAACAGGGAGGGTGCTTGCTCTTGTGTGTTAGCTAGCTCTGCTGGTCAGCACACAAAGGGAGCCGGGATATGGCCCCACCTGCTCTCAGCTCCTCTCTGCCCACTTTTGAGTAGCTGGCTTTCATGGGGTTGATAGGAGGGAGCTGCGGTCCATGCAGTGAAAGGTCTGTGATTGTGCTTGGCCTCAGTTTGGGGAGCTCAGAGTTGGGGAAAAGCGCCTTTCACCCTCTCCTTTCCTTGCACAGGAGCAGACATGATTTGGCTCTAAAAAATTACAACTACCACAATAAGCTCAGAAAGCCACCTGAAGCAAAGGCCATGAAGGGGGAACATTATGACAGCATGCACCTGCTTAGAGGGGTTAGTTACTCCAAGTAGACTGGCAGACAATTCCAGAAGAAGAGCTCTCTGTAAGCTCAAAAGTCTGTCTCTTTCACCAACACAAGTTGTCCAATGAAAGTTATTGCCTTTCCCACCTTGTCTCTCTAATATTCTGGGACTGACACTGCTACAACACTGCAGTTCCAGAAGTGCCATTTAAACGGCCTAGTGTCGCTGAATACAGTTGCTGAAATGGATGCACTAAACCAGTTCCTTGGTAACTGCCCCAGTAAAGCTGACTTGATGCTTCCCCAGGTGCTATGAAGTGAAATGTCAATTATGACCTTTCTATTAGAGCAAGTAGAGAATCTCTCTGTTTTAGGTATCTCCAAAGTGCCCATCACTTTCATTATCCTCACCATCTCCCCAACCGATATCCCTGCCTTGCTCCTGATCCGACTCCCAATCTCTTCTCCTTACTGCTCATCTCTTTTCCTCACCTTCTTCCATGCTCTTATTGTATATTAGTACTGACCACCACTGAGCAGCCTCTCTCTTGTCCTCCAAACCCTCCTCCTTTAACAACCTATTCTCACAGAACTTTCCTATCCTTACCTCACTGCTGTCATCTCCATGCCCTCCCACAGCTGCTCTGGTGTCGTGCATAGGGATTATTCGTATAATTTATTAAGATACATAAGTGTGCACGGAGCAGTACAAATAATAGAGACAGTCCTGAGGGTCTTACCATCTGAACATAAACTGTGCCAGTGCTAAATCATAAACTCTTTTACGTAGCAAACATGTCCTCTTGCTTGTTTTTTTTTTTTCAAGTGCTGTGTTCATTTACAACACTCCATAAATAACTGATTGAGAATCATAGAACAAATTATTATTAAGATGAGTCAGCTATGCGCCTTTGTGCCTATTTTCTGCTTATATGGTTTGCTTCTGGAATGAAGTTACCTAGCAGTAATAACAGGACACCATGCTCATCACAGTCCCTTTGCAGTTGTGTTTTGTAACTAAACTCGGGGAACAGCCACCCATTATCATGGACTTCAATGTAACCACTTTCAAACTAGAGAGAGACTTGGCTTGCAGCATTCAAGTCCATAGCCAAATTTTCCAAAGTTCAGGAGTGTTTTAGAGCTAAGATTTTGCTTTTCCCTCCATGATAGAAGCAAGGGGATCACCTGCAAATTTTGGAACCACAGTAGGTGTTTGATTTTGCTTTGACCCCTTGAAGATATTTTTCAATGCAAAGAAAGCTAGGGAAAGCCTTCCACAATTCCACTTTGCAAAGAACACAAGAAAAAGCTCAGGGCAGCATCCCCCAGTGATAACTTTTCAGTTTGTTTCCAAATTCCGAGACAAGCAATGGTGGTGATCAGCTGTGAGCACCTGGAAGTGCACTGTAGGTATGGAAATGCGAACGAGCGTACCAACCTGGTAAAGAAGAGACACAACATCTTTTAAAAAACATTGTGATTATTATTCTATAAGATTTAATGAGCCTGAAATGTTTACATTCTCCACAGAAGCAAATGCCACTGAGAGCACCTGCTATTACTAAAATAACTTTTCGTGCCCTGACGAAATGATGAATGGTAAGAAGGCTGCCAGTTTTCTAAACAAAGCTTGAGGGATTTCTTGGCTGGTTAAGATGTCTGGCAGGCAGCTTGCTGCAGCTATATTTTGGAATTCCTGTTTTGGAACAAGGGGCAGAGAGATTTCTAACTTCTGTTCCAAGAAAGGATTGTACCCATTGTTGGTGTGTCTACCCACTATTGAATGAGCCACGTTTCTGATTAACCATCCAAAATCCCTATAGACTCCTGGAGGTCTGACTATGATATTTTTGTGAGATGTATAAATAGGCATGACTGAGATACAAAGTCATTGAATCAAGGGAAAGACTCCGATTGATTTACATGGCCTTTGGATCAGGCCCTGAATACACTATATAAGCAAATATGTATACTTTGCCCTCAGGGATTACCTTAGGACAGCTGCTCTTTCTGCACTGCAGAGAAATAAACAAATATTAGGGCCAAGTTATATTTTTGTTATTTGAGGTTAAGTATGAACTGGTTCATGTGTCACTGATTTCTGAAAACAAATTAATAATGGAGACAAACTTGGCTTCAGGGCGGCACTTGCTTCCAATTCAGTTGACTTTCTATTTTTAATTATATTTTATGGATTAAAATTATCACTCAGAATGCTGCTGAATTTAGTTTTAAGATCACCATTTGCTTCTTACTCCTAATAAAGAAGCAGAATATGGGTATTTTAGACTAAGGCACTGCAAAAGATACAAAGATTTCAGATTTGGATGAACCCATATCAGATCAATTAAATCAGGATACTGTGGGTTTGAATTTACCTAAATCTGGCCCAGAAGAGTCCATATGTCTGAAATCCATCACAGGTGGGGAAAGTGAGGCAGGGGAAAGAGGCCAGTTAAATAAAATCTACATTCTAGTAACCGTTGCCTGGGGCACTGGGCAAATTGTTTATCTATGACTCAGGAGTCTCAGATAGGCTTTAGTGGGGAGACATCACAATGTAATGTATGTGACACCACAGTGATATGTACACTGTGAAGTACAACATCAATCATCTTTGCATCATGCTCACGATTCACAGAACTGTACCACCTAAGCCTGTGCCTGTATATCGGAGCAGAGAATGGGAATTTCCTATAGTGAAGGATTCTGAAATTTGGCTTCATGCTGAATTGGAGCAAAATCCAACAGTTTCAAAATTCTCCGTGAAAGAAACCTCTGAAAAAAAATTGTTTAATATTGATCAAAACATTTTTTTGGACAAAATCAAAAAGAAAAATGAAAAAAAAAAGTATTTTGTTTTGATTGCAACCTTTTTATTTTATAATATATAATAATGCATTTTTTAAGAAAGGAAACAAAAAGTAATTTCAAAACAGAACGTTTTGACATTGTCGAGACTCCCTTCCCCAGCCCCTTTATTTTGGTCTGAAACAAAATTTCTGTGAAATTGACACGGGTTTGTGAAGCACTTAGATAGAACTGCATTCTCCAATGGAAAATGCTTGCATCAAAGTTTTTCCAAGTAGCTTTAGTCTTCAGTTCTTTTGTCCCTAATTTAGAAATGTTTGGCAGATGTTACATTCCCCAGCAAAGCAGAAGACCCAATCAGGTTTAGAAATAAAATGAAAATAAAGCAACTGAGGAAACTCTGGCAGAGACACAATGGAACAAAAGCTCAGAACAGAATCCTGAAACTGTATGTGCACATCTGGTCAGCATGCAAATCCCTCTTCCTGTTCACTGGTGGGTAATTGGGCCTGCAAAATAGAATTGCACAAATAAATGTCAGTTTTTGCATATTCCAGTACCTGTTTGGGGTGTGCAAATTCAAGTTTCTAAGCAGCTGGCTTTGGACAGGCAGCTTTACATCTGCAATGAGTTACCTCACTTGGTGAATACCTTACTCTGTGAATGATTTCTACAGGGCCAATGAGAATACTTAAGGAATAAGGTCTACTCAGCCTGACTAACAATAAATTCTTTGACCCGCTCTATTTAGGAATGAGTCTAAATCAGGGGTCGGCAACCTTTCAGAAGTGGTGTGCCGAGTCTTCATTTATTCACTCTAATTTAAGGTGTCGCGTGCCAGTCATACATTTTAATGTTTTTAGAAGGTCTCTTTCTATAAGTCTATAATATATAACTAAACTATTGTTGTATGTAAAGTAAATAAGGTTTTTAAAATGTTTAAGAAGCTTCATTTAAAATTAAATTAAAATGCAGAGTCCCCCGGACCGGTGGCCAGGACCCGGGCAGTGTGAGTGCCACTGAAAATCAGCTCGCGTGCCACCTTTGGCACACGTGCCATAGGTTGCCTACCCCTGGTCTAAATAAACAGAGTGAAAATGAGCTGTTTTCAAACTGTAACGTTTCAAAAATTAATATTATCCCAACTTTCGTTTGTAATTTAAGGACTTTGGCTTGGCATGCCAGAAAACAACCCACTACTCAGACAGCTTTAAAAACAGGACTGTTGCCTTTTAGCTGAAGGTTTGATCCCCTGTCACCGACTATAATTAAATCACATGGATTATCTGGAAAAATATATGGATGGGGGGGTGTCAAAATATATATGAGATGAGATCAATGCAGTGTGATTTTTTTATGAAAAACACTTTTGTTTAAAAAGAGCCGTGGATGAGTCCAGACCAAGGAAGTACTTAGATGTCATAAAGGATAAAAGGATCCAAGGAAAAATGATGGCTTAGTCTCAAGGAAACAGACAAAAGCAGAATCTTCTTAGATTAAGCTGCTTAGGCATGTGTAAAAATTGTCCCTTCCTCTAATGTTTTTTCAGTGATATAAAGGAAGCCAAACTAGATGATCAAACGATCCCTTCTGCCTTAAACTTTATCAAACATTTTCTTGACCATTGGAGTGAACTCCCTTCTGCCTCTGAATAAGCCATTTTTTGTTTTTTCTAAACCATTTTGTGGTTTTAATTTCATTTAAAAAAATCAAACTTTAGTGACATTTGATCCCGCGGCACATGAGGTCTTACAGATTAAATGAACCACTGCAACCCTCCACATGCAGTGCAGATGAGCCAAATGGAACCCATTGGTTTTGTTTTGAGGTTGGGCTTTGATGAACCTGCAACTAAAAGTGGAGCTTAGTGTGTAGGAGGAACGGTTTAAATGTTTTGATGAACCCCATGCAAGCTGGAACTGATGAGCTTCACACAGCTGTAATTTCAGCACTTGAATAGCCTATTACAAGTGATTTTGTAATCTTCAGAGCATGGGGCTGTGTGCAGACCATTAATGGGTCTGACGTCTGTGACATTTATCTCCTTTGAAGTGAGTCAGATATAGAGTCTCTGAAGTATTTGGTGCAGGGATGGTGCAGGGGGGAAGACCTATTTGCATTACTGCCTCAATGTGCGAGAATGTCTCAGCAGCATGAGGAGGGTTCAGTTGTGCCTTATCAATAATGGAGAGCGGAATGGAGCTTCGCTGCACTAATGGGCGCTCCGGGAGGCTTTAGAGCTTGTTGGGAAGTGTCCGTCAGAACGATTTTCCAATTTTTTTGCAGTTTTTTGTAAAATCAAAATTTTCCACGTGAAAAACTCAATTTTACTGAAAATGTCCTAATGTATAATAGAAATTAAGTATTTTGTTTTGGGTCAATTCAACCCAATGTGCTTTGTTTTATTGAACTGGCCTTAAACATTTAGTTTTGAATCAGTTCAATAAAACGTTAAACTGCAATTCCCTGTCAACACATTGTCTTTCAGGAGTTGTAGTTCAGTCCCTCATTATCTCCTGTGAGTAAAGCTCACTGGAGGACTGCATCTCCCATAGTGCAATGAAGATTTCCCTCTTCCCAAGCATTACAAAATGCATCATGAGTGCCACTGGACTCTGGGTGCCTCATGGGCAATGTAGTCGAGCTGGGGAGCCTGGCCAGATGAGCAAATGGGGGCATCAGGCTTCTGCACTACAGCTCCCATGAGGCACTGCATCACAATGGGACAATAACAAGGAGTGCAGTGGCACCTTAAAGACTAACAGATTTATTTGGGCATAAGCTTTTGTGGGTAACAAAAAACACTTCTTCAGATGCATGGGGTGAAAATTACAGATGCAGGCATTGTTATACTGACACATGGGAAAATAGAGTTTAATGTTGAACTGACTTGAAACAAAGTGTTTTGGATCATTTCAACAAAATGAAGGAAACATTTAGATTTCAGAAAGTTTGAGATATTCAGTTTAAACTGAAAATGGAAATTTATGAGTTTAAATTGTTCAGAATTTCTGTTCTACAAAATTTTTTGAAATTTCAACTTTTCACCCTGATTTGGGACAAATTCCCTGATTCCCTGTAGGACAGGGATTCCATATTTCACTCAGATCCCCTTTGCCCTGCACTACAAGGCCCTCGGAAAGAGCATATTCACAGCTATACCTCTTCGGAACCTGTGCTGAGGGAAGCTCTGCTTTCTCCTTGTTCCACTCTTCTAGTTCACTAGCATAATTAGCCACAAGCTGAGTCAGGTGAACTCAGATGGGAGAGGAGGTGTATCTCTCAGACCCTGACCCAAGCTGGCAGTGGATGAGTTGAGCAGGTGCAGAGCTGAAATCCTGCTTTGCAGCCTTTCCCCCCACTTCTCTTTATTGCTGCTTTGGGCAACATAGACACTCTGAGCCCATCGTTTTCAGGAAGAGCTAGAACTTCTGAGACAGACCCACATGACCTCTGCATTTTTGCGTGGCTTGTATTGGCTGTGTTATACTTATAGCTCCGCAGAGAGAGTGTAGTCTAATGGCTAGAGCAGTAGTTGGCTAGCCCAGGAGGGCTGGGTTTTAACCTAGCTTCTCTTTGTGACTCACAGACTTGTGTGGATGCAGCAAGTCAATTCACTTTATATTGCAACTACTCATCACCATAATGGGCACAATAATACTTACCTACTGTTGGGTGCTCAGATCTGACCCAGAGGGCCTAATTTGCCACTGCTTTGTATCTTGTATCGTCATTTACTCCAGGAAATGGATCACTGCTCAAGTGCAAGGTAGTGGACAATCAGGCCTACATAGTCCAGAAGAGCTCTCCTGGAGAAATCTCTGAATGTTACTGCAGCTCCTAGCCATCTCACTGGACATTAACAAACATTAGCAATGAGGATGCAACATGTTTGTAGACTGGCTGATCTGACCATGTACAATATAGGGCCTCATCTAACTCCCATTAAAGCCAATGGGAAGACTCTTATTGCCTCCAACAAGCTTTAGATCAGCTCCACAAGGCACAGCACAACTTTATGGATATTGATAATGAAATGTGCCTTTTATGCCATTTAAATATTAGCCCTTCTTAATTTTGTGATGGGCAGCATTCCTCAGGTCCTGATCCAAAGCCCATTGATGTTAATGGAAAGACTCCCATTGATTTCACTGGGTTGTGAATCAGGTACCTGGTGAATAGATGTATTTCTATTAGTCTTTTACAACTATTCTGTGGGGAGGATAAAGCTGTTATAGACAAATCGCTTGCATTTTCAGGCAAATCTTTCAGGTCTCTTCTGTGACCAACAAAAAGGATTGTTTTTAATGGTGGTCTGCATTTACATGACACAAATCTAGACTGTAGAGCTGTATTGTTTTAGTTGACATACCAGCAAGCCATGGAAAGAGGGGGATTATAAAATTATTTCAGATAAATAGAGAAAGTTCTTACCCCCAAATATCACTTGTCACTCTTAGGATAGAACAAATAACACTCAGCCGGATACATTTAATTACTGATAGCTGGCTGGAGGCCTGAAATTTAGAAAATAAATAAATAAACGCCACTCGCATCACTTAAACAGGAGACGACATCTCTGAATTTTAATTAGAATTTCCACTTAAAACCCATGGAATGTAAATATGGTTTTGGACATTCCCGAGGCAATCAAAAAGCCTCCCTTCCAATTTATTACATTTAGCTAATAAGTTTGAAAAAAGGCTTTATGCTGCCTTGTCACTTTGTATTATTAGTAACGCACATCGTGCCCAAGTACTGCATTCTGACCTGTACTGACATGCCTGGATAGATGCTGAGAAAGGGTAGGACAAAGCTCCTGGGAATAACCCTGGGAGATTCTGCGGACAACAGTATGGTTGTGGAGGGTGTTTGTGTACTTACTTACCACTCAATGCGTGACATGATGCTTTCCTGTCTATTTTTACCGTCTTGGGTCCTCTTTCTTTTGGGGTCTAGACTGTGCCTTTAGGGAAAGCCCTGAGCAAGTGAGAAGTGTATGCTACCCCATGCCAGGAGTAGCCCAAACAGGTATTGTGCCTCAGAGAAACATTTTTTTCCCAGCTTCCTCTGAGTAGTAGAGTCTATACCAGCAGCACTGATTGGTCTGTAAGGAGAAAAGAAGGGAAGGCTCTGTTCCTCCCCATGTATTCCTCACCCACCTGTAAGTGAGTGCAGAATGCCTGCTTAATGTACTCCAAGTCACAGCATAGCCCTTAACTTTTAATAACTGTTTCCCATTTCCCAACAAGATAACTACACATGGACAGCTGCACGTACTCTCCACAGCACCAATCTGTTCCCTCCTAATGCTTTTGAAAAGCCAAGCAATGGTAAAAATATTCTGTAAGTCAGGCTTCTGGAGCCTAAATGTGGCTGGCAAAATTATATATATAGTCCCTGAGTTTCATTTCTCTGCAGCTGAAGGGTTGTGGGAAGCAACAAAGTTGGTGAGCTGCATCCTTTTCGTGCAGGTGAACTGAAACAGAGCAACCATTATTAATCTGTATAGGAAGTTACAAGAGTGAGCAAATGCCATGGCTGCATGCATTCCTTCCAATATATAGTAAGTAGGGGTAGGCATAGGGGTAAGGGTAGCTCAGTGGTTTGAGCATTGGCCTGCTAAACCCAGGGTTGTAACTTCAATTCTTGAGGGGGCCATTTAGGGATCTGGGGCAAAAATCTGTCTGGGAAAGTACTTGGTCCTGCTGTGAAGGCAGGAGACTGGATTCAATGACCTTTCAAGGTCCCTTCTGGTTCTATGAAACAGGTGTATATCTCCATATTAAAACAGTAAAGTACATATCTCTATGCTCATTAGATGTGCCTCCCAGACTTCTGGCAAGTTGCCAGCCTGGCCCTTAGTGTATCAAAAGCATGAGTACTCTCTGCTCTAGAATGTCAATGTTCTAACATGTGCTGATGGGCATTACTGTAACACAGTTATAAGGGACTTATTCATAACAAGAAAATTATTCTACTATGATTTCCCTGCTGCATTTCCCCTCTGGCAGTTGAGCTGCTCTTCTGCGGGTGAAGTGATCTGGTAGAAGCTTGTGGGTATGAGTTTTAGTGGAGCACAAGAGAGGACTAAAGTAGAGCGCTCTTGTCATGAGTGAATAATTATCCCTCACTCTGTGATGCTCAGTTCCAGTGTATCTTGCAGAGAAAAAGTGAGACCATTTGCTGTGCAGGCAGAAGCAAAACCTGCTTGAATTGAAGAATCTAGAATCATTTGCTAGGGTTGAATAGCGAATGGAAAAAAATGCTCAATATGATCCATTTAGATTAGAAAGCAAGTTCCAATTCAACTTTTTGCCTTATCATATTGTATTTGTTTCCTCTGATTTTTTAACTAGTGTGAATTCTCCCCCGCCCCGCCAAAAAAACAAATTAAGCTTGAATATTCAGCAAAAAAAGAATTTGAAATTAAATCACGGGAAATGTGTAATTCATGTAGTGTTGGTTAGCAGCGTACTTCATTCAGCCAAGGAACAGAAATGAATATCACAGACTCATGTAACTCATCATAAAGGGACAAATGACAAATATCTTCTTTGAACTAATTGCAAACCAAGATGTATTTACTGAAGATGTTCATGAGTATTTTCAAATAATATTTAAATATTCACTGAGGACCAGAAGGAAAGATGGCAAAATTCATCAACTAAAATTTTGTGTTGTAAATCATTAATTCAACTCCAGTGTTTATGCAAAACTTTATCACAGTTGCTAAACCATACATCACACAAACAGGTGTAAATGACTGCCAATTACATTCTACTGCAGATATTTTTTTTCTAATTTACAATAGCTTATGGAAAATACTATGTGAAGTAAATTAAATTTTTGTTTCCAAACATCTTCTTTATTCTGGTTTATTGTCAAGATTATTTATGGTATCAGGAGTATTTATGAGTCCTGTGGTCTGGTTTTGGTAATAGAGTCACAGATACAGAGATGTGCAAAGATAAAAGATAAGGTTGAGGGTTAAGATGTGGGAACACTTAATGGGGAATAGACAGTGAAGCCTGAATGAGACAGGATGGCTGTGGAGCAGGGAGAGCTCCAATATGAATGAAATATGCTCTACCTACAGAAAGCTCAAGTGCTTGAGGTCCAGAGAGATTGAGTCAGAAGTGGATGGGAAGGTGAAATCCACAAAACCAAATCTCAGGACCTGGGTGTGGTGTTGCTGCACAATGCTCCTCCTTCAGCTTTGCCTGCTATTCTAGTTTATGGGCTGGAATTGCATGGAGTACTGGGGTTAGAGCCCACATCTGCAGGCCTTTCCATGGCCCAGATATTACCCATCACCACTTGTGGCCAGAACTGGGGTGCCACAGAAACCTTTCTCCATAGCTGAGACTTCTCTACGTGGCTGCTCCTCAACAGACCCTGCTGTGAAATGCCAATACATGATGCTGAGGGACTTTGGCTTGTTCTCCATCTCATGGATGAATTTCACCCTACAAGAATATGATACAGGAGCAGACTTTAAGTACGTCTTCAGTGCCATAATCTTGCCACTTCTCCAGGCAGGCCTAGAAGCTTACAGAAAACAAACAAACAAACAAACAAACAGTGTAGACAAGGACTGGATTTCTAATCTAAAAACAAGCATGAACATAAAATAAAACAAGTCTTTATACATCATAACCAAAGGCCAGATACTCAGCTATTGCAAATCACTAGCTCTATTGACGTCAATGGAGTTATGCCAGTTTACCCTAGTTGAGATTCATGGCCCCAAATGGGATACAATTCCCTGCCTTTTGTTTTGATTTACAGGGCATCTTTANGCCAGTTTACCCAAGTTGAGATTCATGGCCCCAAATGGGATACAATTCCCTGCCTTTTGTTTTGATTTACAGGGCATCTTTAAACTTAATTGGTTTAGGAGACATAGGGGAAAGGGAAGATTAAAGAGATTTGTGCGTGATTTCTCCTAGGCAGTCTGAATATGACCTTCAGTTCAGTGTGGCTTGTTTGAGTATGTGTATCAAGAAAGGTATTTATACCTCTCTATTTTTGCCAAACTATTTTTTTCTACATTTTCACTCCTAATCTGTGCCTCATCTGTCTGAAATCTGCATCTCAACTGTCTCCTTGCTGTGAGCACTTTTCATATATTTTTAATGTAAAGGGAGCAAGGGGGGAGACTGGGTGCGGGAAGCAGAGAAAGAGGAGAAGAAAAAGAAAGGAAGGCAGAAAAAGAGATGCAGGAGGGACCTTAGAGATAGGGCAAGAGAGCAAGGAAATAGCCTTTGGAAGAAAAGAGAGAGAATTTGAAAGTCACAATAGCATGAATAGAAGAACACGGGAGGTATGGATCTCATTCATTAGAATGAACATTGTACCTGCTGGAGTACAACCTTCCTTCTCAGTAGGTCAGCCCACTGCATGGCCATAATCAATACTTCTCTGTAGTTTGAGCCATGTGGACAGCTGCAGATATTTTTGGCTGGCTTGGGTCTTTTGTTCTCGAGTCAGAGGATGGAAAAGGAACAACTCTCTTTGTTTTAGATATTTGGTTTTGTCCCTTAACTTATTATTAGGAACCTTGGAGCAAAGCAAATTAAATAAGGACCTCAGCTGGTGTAAATTGGTGTAGCTCTATTGAAATAAATGAAGCTCTATTTACATCTGCTGATGATTTGGCCAATAAGTTCCAAGAACTTTAGTTTCCTTCGGAAAGGTGTCTTCTGTAGCTGGTGAAATTTAGAAATAATTATTTAAGGTAACTTTTTTCAGATCTTGCATAGGAGGGTATATACACCTCTACCTCAATATAACGCTGTCTTCGGGAGTCAAAAAATCTTACCGCGTTATAGGTGAAACCGCGTTATATCGAACTTGCTTTGATCCACCGGAGTGCGCAGTCCCTCCTCCCCTCCCGGAGCACTGCTTTACCGCATTATATCCGAATTCGTGTTATATCGGGTCACGTTATATAGTGGTAGAGGTGTATATTTTAATTAGGAGTTTTAATGAAAGTTATATTCATTTCTCCTTTTGAGCCATATATTTGTCAGGGGTTGGAGAAAAATGCCAAATGTTTTGAAACATATTTCTGGTCACGAAATAACATTTGGTTTGATTCATACATTAGCAAAATGCTCTACCATAATAAAGTGAGCATTACAGTATTATTAAGCTAAGTACATAAATTTCAAATGTCATTTCTTACCTACTTTATTATTATTTTCCATATTGTACTTCCCACCCAGTATCTTAATTAACTGCATAGCCTTATGAGTCCCCAATGACTCCAGAGAATTTTAAACCTTTGGAAGACTCGGTTTGTGGTTAACAATCTAAATTAGGCCATCATCTTATTATGACAGACAAAATATCATATTAACAACTTATATTTCAGATTCTATTTTAAATTCCATTTTTACATGCTCATGCCTTTCCAAAACAAACACTTTGACAGCTGTAATTTTCTATGCATGTGTAACCAGCTGTGCAGTGCATGTTCCACATCTCCATCGAGTGACTTTTGCACAGAGAATATGAGTCTACCACTGCTACCACCTAAAGGAGATGCTCCTGTAGCTCAAGTGATAGAATCTCATGCTTCTAGCACTGAAGACACTCTTCAGTGATGAGTCATTAGAGTTGATCTATGCCATGTGAAATATTTCAGGAAAGTATGAGACATATCCCTGCAGCTGGGATTTTTAGGAAAATTGAGGGAAATATCCAGAGAGTTGGGTATATAAAATATAATTCTTGTATAACTATCTGTCTATTTATCACATGTTCTTGAATAGAGCTATAGCATAAATGACTGAAGTTTGAAATTTGAAACTTAGTCTGCACATCATTCCCACACTGAGGACTAGTTCCTTATCAAGTGGAACATCACTTCTGAGAGTACCAGTGAGCTTTTACTAAGCATCGTTGTACATTCTTTCTTCCCAGGGCTGCTGCTGGGGTAGCCTGTATAATTGTAAAGGCCTCTGTGAAATATATGCACCAAAATCCACCTTTTCCATAAACCAAAAGCCTTGTCAAATTTAAAGCCCTAGAACTGAAGTCTTCTATCCACAAAACAACTACAAAACAGGCAGAAGTGGTGCAGACTTTTCCATAGTGTCCCTGCCGTTAGTCTCATCTGCGAGCAGGGTTAGTCATGGCACATTCTATCTTTGGCCTCTCAGCTGAGACTAAGAAAGTGGCAAATTAGTTTCATGAGGGTGATGTGGATACCTGCCCCACTGGGGTTTGGGAAATAGGGTGTATATTCTGATATGAAGAATAGTGGTGCATAATCCTCTATCCCTTTGCCAAAGCTTTTCTGAAAAGTCTTGAAATCTCATAATACCATCTACAAGCACAGACTGGGTGCAGTTGTTGTGTGACTTCCTGAATAACATTTAATAAAAATAGCAATTGCAAATAAAACCAAAGGGCCTGGTTATCAGCTTTATGGTTCATATCCCTTCCTTTGCACTATTTCCTCTCTCTAAATGATGGCTATTCCTTCCATCTCATTAGGAAACATTTTAAGTCACCAATGGAACTGTCTGAGGGGTTCAGAATACTAGATCTGGTCAAAAATTTCAATCACATCTTTCCCCCCCCCAGAAAATGGCTTTTCAACGTACAGGAACTTTTCACCAAGAAAACTCTAGGTTTTGTAAAAAAAATCAGTTTTGTGTTCAATCACTGAAACCCTCCAAATTGGAAAAAAAAATTAGTTGCCAACTGAAACATGTTCAATTTTGGCTTTGTGACAAAGATAAAAAAAAAATTATATGCCTTGAAAAAAAAGCAGTCATATCCTGATCAGCTCTTGTGAATACAATGCCGTGATGTGCTATACAAACCCCACACTGGGCCTGAAGGGGTTAAAAGACAATAATGGGCCCTGGTAGCCCCACCCCTCCAAACCTTCAGAGCATGCTCCAACTGGAGAGGAAGCATAAAAGGGAGCAACTCAGCTCAGAAGGGGGAGGATGTCTTACCTACCTTGAGGGCTCCTGAACAAGGGCACCAAAGAAGCCTCCTTGTGAGGAAGAAGACTGTAAGCTGAGTCCAGCTGGGGCTGAAGGTCTTTTGCTATCCTATACTGGACGTGGAGACCTTGGGGGAGACAGCTTGTGGGAAGTGACGTAGGGAGGCAACTCTGAGGACACTCCATGGTGCGGGAGCCCGGTGCAGTGGGAGGCCCTGGGCTCCTCTACCAACTGTCCTTGTTGCAGGAGGGGCATAAGCCTCATTTCCACCCCTACTCGTTCTCTAGTAAGGAGAGGGTAAGGACACTGAAACCCCTGAGGTGAAGTTAAGCCACATACAAGGCTTATGCACTGGACTGAAAGTCTTTTCTGCTGGAAGGTGAGACTGGAAACTGGGTGCATTACCCACTAGGCTCTCTGGCCCTCCAAGCACTTTATTATACACATCCTTGGAAATAATAGTCACTAAACACCCAGGAATATTTTTTTTCCTTTCCAGATGACAATAGCAATGAAGCTGTTCCACAAAGTATACAATCCATAATTGCACATTTGGGGAAGGTAGTTAAAAATCAGCCTGTGGCCATGTGCGTCATCAATACCACTGGGATTCATGTGATTTTCACACACACACAAAAAAGCATTGCACACATCACTTAAATTATTATTATTATTATTATTGTTCAATCATCCAAGAGTGTGCTAGATACCTCAAAACACAACTACAGAAAGAGATCTCTATTCTCTTTTGCCCTGCATCCTTTCTAGCCAGGCACACTTGGTGTAAACTGCTTCCATTCTGATTTAATACACAACTTGTAGGGCAGCAACGGATAAGGTCCTAAGTCACCTCCCTGAGGAGCATACAATCTAGATTTAACATGACACAGCAATGTCATAATCAAGAGACAAAAGGAACAGTAGGAGAAAGGAGAAAAAGGAGTAATAATAATATCTCTGTTTGGGTTGTCCATCACCATAGTATCTGAGCATCTATAATAATAAGATCACATCATTACTCATATTTTGTTTGCTTGCTTTACTCCCACTCCTGTGTCACACACAAAATCAATCTGTTAGTCCCTAAAATGTCTATCACCATAGTATCAAAGCATCTGTATCTAAATATCACTACAAATGTTAACAAAGAGCCAGATGTTTATCTAGTATAAATAGGTGAAGCTCTACTAACATCCAGGGAGCTGTGTTGACTTAAATCAGCTGAGGATATGGCCCCAAGTCTTCTCATTCCAATCAATTTACTTTTTGATAGAGCAGTCGCAAACCATTCTACACATAATGTAAAGCCATCCAGCTGGTTTCAGGTTTTATTAGGAACTCAAAACTCAGCCCACGTTCATTGAAATACTCACTAAGATTCACAAGCTTTCCAAGAGAATTGAAGGACCCTTGCCCAGTTTCAAGTATACCTGAACCAGATAGTGGTTCCATATTCAAATAATGCAGAACTTACTGGTTCATATGTTCTGCATGGTAGTACGAGAAACTGCAGTGAAGCCCTAGGTGTGACTGGAGTGTTGGGGTTTGTTAATCTATGAGACTCGAAGCACAATTCAGTGGGTTCAGAAAGGAAACCAGAAATATTCATGCAACTCCCCACAAAGCAAAACTGGTGATTTTCAGCAGCAAAAATACTTCCTGGCCACTTAAAATGCAGGAGATGACTCATCAAGAGTAATAAGGACAGTGAATTCTTGACCAGCTGGATGGTCTGGGAATTGTTTTTTGTTTTGTTTTGTTTTTTCTTTGTTTTTGTTTGTTTGTTTGTTTTGTTTGCAACTAGGAGGGAGAGTTTTTAGAAGTCAGTGATGCACATCTATGACCATCTTCTCATCGTCTCTGGGCTAGTCTTTGCCCTTGTCTTACTTGGTTCAGCAATGATCTTTCCAGAGAATCCTTGCTCAGCTTACCTGGATCCTAGCTCCCACTTCGGTGTGGAGTACAGCTCTTGATCCCCATTGCTAGCAATGAGGCAAGTAGGAGGCAGAAAGGGGAAAGGAATGGATGGTGCCTTGGCGCTATTCCATACTGTGATGGGTTCCCCCTGGGGTGTCACCTGGAATTGGGGTATCACTGAGCCCGCCTGACCCACCAGCATGGACTCCCTTTACACTGAACTGCAGTGACAGACCCTCAATCCCCCTCCAGGTAGGGACACACCCAGGTGCAGCTACACACAGATGCTGAGATCAGCTCTGTTTGGGAAGGCTCAGCTAAGGCTCCTCCCAGTTCCTAAGGCACGCACCCCTCCTCTGGAGTGTAAACCCAAAATGTACCATCTTGTGCTGCACATGAGCATAAGCTCATGAAATTTGACCACTCCCTCAATATGGAGAGGAATATACACCATTTTGTGCCCCAAGTTATCATTTCCACACACTGGTTTTAGACACAAAACAAGTTTATTAATTACAAAAGATAGATTTTAAGTGATAATAAGAGATAGCAAACAGATCAAAGGAAATAAACAAAACCACCATCTAAGATTAATATACTAAAGAGATTGGATATGAGTAGCAAATTCTCATCCTAATTGTTGATTTAGACAGTTTGCAGAGATTCTTGAGGGCAACCTGCCCTTGCTTGCAGTTTAAAACCCCAGGTATTCCTTTCACAGACTAGAAATCCCTCTAGCCAAGGGTCAGCCCTTCTCCCCCAGTCTAGTCCTTATTCCTCAGGTGTTTCCAGCAGTCTCCTTTGGGCGGGGAGACAGTGAAGAACCACTATGATGTCACTCCCCTGCCTTAAATACCTTTTGTATATGGCAGGAACCCTTTGTCTCCAAGCTCGGTGCCCACGCACTTCAGTGGAAAAACACTGGTATTCCAAGATGGAGTCCAGTACCAGGTGACTTGGTCACATGCCCCTGTAGTGTCATAGCAGCCATGACTTGGAGGCTGTTTGTAGCATCCTCAGGAAGGCTCCCTGGTGGGAGATTAGCATCTTCTAAGCCCTATTGTTTTCCCTAATGGCCCTTCCCAGCCAGTCAATATTCCTAACTTCAGATACCAAAACGATACATGCATACAAATAGGATAATCATATTCAGTGAATCATAACCTTTCCAATGATACCTTACATGCCCTATCTTGCATAAAATACATCATAGTTACGCCATAATCATATCATAATAATATGATTATGAAGAATATGGGGCAGAATGTCCCACATACCTTGCCCACTTGCTGGCCAAGCATAAGAAGGGGAGGTGAGCTGGAGCAAGAGAGGAATGATGGCTCAGAGGAGTGTCTCTGAATCACCCTTACCCACACCAGCAGTGGTGAAGTTCAGGCACCAGGCACCATCCCATTGCATTATGCTGTGCCTAAAGGCACAACCTTACCCTATGAGATCAACCTCCTCCTGTTTTTAGCCTTTCTATAACTCAAAATTAGTTGAAAATAAATCTGGAAGTGTTTTTTTTTTCTTTCCATAAGCAGCTCTAGGTTGAAAACTCATATCTCAGCTTGATGAGATATTTCATACTAAAATCGAGATTTATAAGGAAAATGCTACTTCAGCCTTATTTTTCCCGTCGTATCAGCTGTGATACTATTTTGGAATCCTCTGTGTGATTGGTTTAGTTTTTTTTCTGAACAACGTGCAATTCGTGTAATATTATTTTTCCCTATTATCCAGATTCCCCTAAAGCAGTGGTTTTCAAGCTGTGGTCCACAGACCACTGCGGGTCCGCAGACTATGTCTAAGATTTTCAAAGGGGTCTGCACCTCCATTTGAAATTTTTTAGAGGTCCGCAAATGAATCAACACTGCATACTCTCCTGAAGGGGCATTTGGGGAGGTCAAGTACAGTGGATTTCTGAGTAGCCTCCCGAGTGATGGGAGTGGATCTCTCAGGCATGTGTATATATGAACTATGCAATGCCCCTGTAGTCCCTTCTTGGAGCTACTCAAGTAAATAGGGAGTGGACCAATTTTCACCCTCCTTCTCTTCTCGTTTCTAACATTTTTACTTGTAAAATCCTCAGTGCATCTGTGTTCAAGTCTCTATGGTTACCTCAAGTGCAGCTTGTTTTCAAATGCCAATGGTTTCTTCTGCACAGAGGGTATAGGAAGGAATGCAATTTGTCTGAGGTACAAGAATGTCACTGATAAATCTTGCCTCCACTGCAACCATGGCCATCCAGCTAAGGTTTTACACACAATATTACAAAATAAATCCTCAGGAGGCTTTAGTCAGCTTTAGAGTTGCCAGGTCAAGTCACAATCTTTTTCCTCTCTGAGTATCGACCCCACTGTGACCCTATAAGCTTCTACTGCCCTTTCACAGAGAGTTGTCCGCAATATCTCATTCTTATTATACCAGGGGCAGAGAGCAAACATGGATCACATAGGGCAGGGTGGGGACTAGGAGCGGAAGGTCACACTACTCTGCATGTCATCATATTTAGACTGCTCAAAAAGCTTTGCAATATTAGCTGTTAACACTGCACACATCTTATGGATGAATATTATTATAACCTATTCTAGAGATGGAAAAGTTTCTAGACAACGAGGGTGAAGTATAGGTTGGGTCACAAGACACAGCCCAGAGAAAGTCTGTGCCAGCCCAGTGAAAGATCCATTGCGCAATGAGCTACAATTTCCTCCTTGATCCGTAGGGGTAGTAATTTACTGCTAGCCGTTAGCAGGAGTAGACGATACATGTTGAGCCTAGGTGCAGTCTCAGCCACACTAGCTGTCATGATAGAGGAGGAAACAAAGGTTCTGCCACTCCGTACTTCTTCCAGGGGAGGGGAACAAGTGAGTATTACCCAAGTTCCAATTACCACACCCAGAGGTTTAAGGGGTGTTCCTTCTTCTCCGTAAACATCTGTGTAGATCTGCAGCCTAAGTCAAGCCCTAGCCTTTATTTTGGATACTGTCTTATTAATACTATATCCCAAATTATACTCTTTATAGATAGGCTTGGAAGAATTAGATTTTTATCAGTAAATATGGCTAAATATCCATTTCACCATACACACAGAAACAGATGAAAAAAATATTTCCGTAGATAATAATCCATCTTTACAGATAGACAAAGTAAGAAAAACGTTGCTTGAGAACTTATCAGAGTTTGATTTAAGGATATTTACTTCGTCTATTTTGACACACAATGTTGACCATTTGCGTTCTAACAGTTACAAAGCTTTAACTTTTTTTAATCTCAATATCTACTGCCATTAAATAGTTGTCCGACCCTCTCCTTTGGTTGACCGCTCCCATAATTTCCTGCAACTATGAAAATTTAAATTTGTAAGAATAGAAAAAAATGCTGAGACCCCATACTTTGTCCAATTGTGAAAATTTAAATTGGAAAAAATGCTTTAAAATAAACATCAATATTATCTATAGAAATTATAACAAAATAAAAATCAAATTTGGCCCTGCCTATTTATAGAGCCCATGAGGGACAACATCAGAGAAATTAGGAGCTATGAGCAAGTGAGAAAAATACCAATTTTCACTCAGTTTACTATGTATATTTTTAACATGAAAAAAGGATAATTTCAAAATCATCTGGCTATAATTTTAGTAGTTATGTTTAACTTTGGTGTTTTACTGTTCTGCTACTATATTTTCTACAGCTTTAGATATTTTTAATTCCCACTCTTTGCATTTAGATTAAATTAAATTTGATTATGATCCCATATTGGCATGTCAAAGGGAAGTCAACATTACATGTGTTAGCAAGAAATTGATGCCAGTTTCCAATATTTTTCTTGGCTATGGGTTTGATGGAGTCTGCCTGTTTTTCAGTAGTGGTTTTCTTCCGATTAAAACCATCCACTGTTCTTAATCAACTCTATTTTGTGCTTTTAATCCTTTGTCTTTTCTCATTAGCACAGTCACCACGGGGAAGTAGTCTCTTGCTCCATGAGCAACCCCCTTGTTTTCAACAGGCCAAATTGCTAAATATGTTATTACTCAACATGAGTAAGAATGTCAGAATCTAGTCCTATTTTAGCCTCATAAAAGTTGAAAAAATGAATTAATCCTTTCTTTAGCATCGTTTTAGATTTGAATCTTCTCTAGTGGACAAATATTCTGACTTTGGCTTTCTCCTTTTCTCTTGAGTATAAAAGTAATATTCTTCTCTGTACTACATCTGTAGAGAGTATGGGTTGCCATTACAACTTTCTGTGGTCATTTCCTTTTTCTGGATGTCTATGGCTTTTACCATGTTGCTACCAAATATGGGTAGTATTATGCCTTATGAAATAAACAAAGAGACATAGTGTTTGAGGTATTTGACCAACTTCTATTGGTCAGAGACTCAAGCTTTCAAGCTACACAGAGCTCTTCTTCGGATCTGGGAAACAACAGTTCTTATGGACAACAATTCTTCTATTCTTATGGATTAACAGTTTCCCAGACTCAAAGAAGAGCTCTGTGTAAGCACGAAAGCTAGTCTCTCTCACCAACATAATTTGGTCAAATGAAAGATATTACCTCACCCACCTTGTCTCTCTAATGTCCTGGGACAAACATGGCTAAAACAACATTGCATAAAAAACAAAAACAAACAACAAAACAAAACAACACAAGGATGTTCGTAAAAAATTTAGGCAAACTGTGCGTTATGATTAAATCAAAATATACAGAATATTCTGAACCTCGTTAACTTTTCCTCACTTCATTGGTTGTTAGCATGGTTTTTCAAACACCATTTGAAAGATATTATTTCTTCTAAATTTCTGTTTGACATTAGAAACACGTTGGAATTCTTCCAAAGGAAAATGAGTGGAAAGCTGGTTGAAATTTATGTAAATTAGAAATTCCAATTGAAAAAATCAACAGGGGGAAAAAAAAATGTGATTTATTTTTCCCTGTGTTCTGATCAGCTCTAAAAATGAGATTTTACAAGGTGTGGAGGGAATACTGAGGATATTTTAGGCAGAGAAGAAGATCACATAAGGCAAAACCTAGAAGGGAATCAAAGCTATGGGGCTGAAATTCAAAAACAAACAAACGAATACTGGGACAAACCCATCTGTGGTTTGGAGGATGTGGTTGATAAAGTGGGAAGGGGAGACACATCTAGAAAGATTCCAAGCCTGTAATGACATAAAAATATATCAGATTGAGGGAATAGATCACTAATATTAAAATCTGAGTTTTGGATGAAGAGGAGAGGGGTAGGGTGTGTGTCACTGAAGCCGGAGAAGACGAGACTCAAGTAATCAAACTGGGAGTTGATGAGGGCATGAGATAAGTTTTAGTCATCCAGGCTGAGAGGAAGGGTCAGATCTACTTAAAGCTGTGAAGGGAAGAACAACGAGATTTGAACCTGGCCTGTATGTGAGGGCAGAATGAATGAGAGGAGTTCAAGATGACTCCCTGATTGTCAGCCTGAATGGTGAGGTTGATTATAGTGTTAGCAGTGGAAATGAAGGATGAGGAGAGTGCTTGACTGAAAAGGATAAAATAGGGAGGACTTAGGAGTTCCATTTTAGCCACACTGAGATTAAATTGCAGACAAGACATCTGAGAAGAGAAGTCCAAGAGGATATGTCTGTGGCATAATACATGTCACCATCCTGTGTTTTATAAATGGCTGGATAGAACCCACTGATTTGTACAGTGAGATGAGGTTTTTCTCTCACTTGCTTCGTTCCACACCCATCTAATTCTTTTTAAATCTCACACCTTTAAAGCTAAATATCCATATGATCCTGTCAGAGTGTAAATAGACTCAGTGCTCAGCTGGTAAGAGTCTTGTTGCTAATAGACCGATTCTGCCAGCAACTAATCAGTAAATGAAATGCTTGGACCTCAGGAGATAGTCTGAAATCTGTGTTTAATCTATATGGATATACTCAATATGGCATTTTACAATTACTGGGAGAAGGACTTTATGAACGGTCGAAACCTTCATTATATTTCTAAGCCTGTTTCATGCACGGCGATATAAGAATCTTGCATAAACTGATGCTTTTAAAGCGAGGCAATGAATGTAAATCCCACTAGTCCTGATTCATTTGAAGTATAGAATGCTGTTGCCTTGGTGAGAACCTTTAAAATTTTGTAGAAAGGAGGACAAAGTGCAAGCAAATTAACCATTTTATAAATGCGACACACACATACGCACTCCATTATTTCAGTAGGGTTATTTTATTAATCCCCGGGAACCACAGCACACCACCATCAGATTTTCCCCCAGAATTCCCCATTGAACTCAAAGGGGAGCTCTGCATGTTGCCTCAATGTCCTATCCGGACACTAGTGTTGCCCCACAGAAAGCTGGTAGCAGAATTCCGAGGCTTTGGATGTCAGTATCTGGTAGAGGGAAATCATGGCTGCAGAGTGGGTCTGAATGTAAGGGGGGGGGGGTGTTACACATTTGGTACACTCCCAATTATCCGAATAGCAGGGGGGACAAACCAATTTTATTCGGATAATTGGGAGCTTGGATGATCGAGAGGGCAGGAGTGGCAGCGCAGGGAGCTCACTCGTTCCCATGAGAGCAGGACTCTCTGTGCCCTCTCGATTACTGACGGCAAAAGGCGCAGGCATGGAGGCTGCGGTCCTCGCGGGGCAGAGCAGATAACCCTGGTCGGGACTCTGCTCTGCTCTGCCAGGACCGCAGCCTTCCATGAACGTGTTCCTGCAGGTATTGGGTGTCCTAGCCCTGCAGCAGTCCAGGGAGCTCCACTGTACCTGTCCCTGCTCACTCACTCCCATGAAAGCAGGGCAGCAGCGGGGTCCCTGTGCTGCTGCAGGGGCCATTCAGCAGCAGGGTGGCCTCCCCCACAGCAGGGGGTCTCTGCTCCATTATCTGAATCTCTGCATTATCCGAATCCGTTACTTGTCCCCTAATATGGGGCACACGGAAAGGATTTGGATAATGCAGAGGTTTGGATCATAGGATTTTGGAACATTGGGGGTGTACTGTATACACCAGTCCTGGAACAGCTTGTAGGGCAATTCCTTCTTCTGGGAAGCTCAACCTATCACCAATGCTCAGTTTCAGGGAGCAACTCTGCCTAAAGGATGGGTTTGAATCAAGAACCCAAGGCAGGGAGCAAATACTCCAGCTGCTGGTACTGTTCCATCTCTCAGATTCTGGCTGTAACAACAACAACAAAAAACCGTCCTGTGGCACCTTTAAGACTAACAGATGTATTGGAGCATAAACTTTCGTGGGTGAATACCCACTTCATCAGACACATGTGATCATCAGACGCATGTGATTGTCTGACGAAGTGGGTATTCACCCACGAAAGCTTATGCTCCAATACATCTGTTAGTCTTAAAGGTGCCACAGGACTCTCTGTTGCTTTTTACAGATCCAGACTAACACGGCTACCCCTCTGATAAAAAACCCCATAAAACCCTTGCATCATTAAAAGTAATAGCAACAGAGAATATCTTCCCAAGAGTCCAAATTTGTTCGCAAACCAAGAAAAAATAACTTGGAAGATTATGCGTAACAGTGCTACCTGCTGACTCCTGCCATAACACATACAAAATCCATGCACAATATGGGCCTGGTGAAAGCAACCCTGCAAAAATGCTCACATTTTGCTCTTTCAAACTACAGCTGGATAGAAGAGATTAAAAATAAATCCTGATGAAAACCAGCAACTAACTCTTCCCAGCATAATCTAATCTCTGCTACATTCGTATACGTTTGTGGGCCAGTGGGTCCAGGTTTTATTATTGTTTTAAATGTGCACATCATCCCATATCTTTGTAATGGGTGCTTTAGAGAAAAGAACACAGAGGCTGATTTCTCTGCCATAGAAACGGGGGCCAAAGACGCAGGAAAGCGTGTTCCCCAGGTGAGGGGGTGTTACAGGCCCACTGCATCCTGAACGCCTCTTTACGGTATGGGGTGGCTCTGCAATGGCTCTACCTCAGTTTCTTGTCACCAGGGTTCCCAGTAATAACCCACAAAGGCCTCCTTGTGGCTAATAACACCATGGTGGGGCTGTTACAGAAGCAGTTCAAAATGCTCCTCACAGTAAATTTCATCACCACAACACAAAGCTTATACTTAGCTCTGGCATCTTCTGCCACTCCCGGAGCTCTTCTTCTGTCCTAGTTTGCTCTTCATCCAGCCGCCACTCACAGCCCTTCCTTGCTGGAGCTCAGCCTTCTTCAAGTCTCTCTGGCTCAGAGAGGCCAGCAGGCAAACCCCTTCTGCTACTCCCCATATTACTCAGGGTCTCCTAGAGCTGTCTGCATCTGTTCATCATCCAGCAGCCATACCCAGCCCTCTGGGTTGAGATGGGTAAGAATGGTGTCCCTAGCCTCTGTTCATCAGAGGATGGAGATGGATGGCAGGAGAGAGATCACTTGATCATTGCCTGTTAGGTTCACTCCCTCTGGGGCACCTGGCATTGGCTACTGTCGGTAGACAGATACTGGGCTAGATGGACCTTTGGTCTGACCCGGTACGGCCTTTCTTATGTTCTTATGTTATGTTCCCTCTCTCTACCCAGGCCACTCCGTTACTGATCCTAGAGTTCTGGTTGAAGCACATGAAATATCTTCCTTCACCTGGGAATGCAAGTTAACAATGCCACAGGTGAGGCTGGGATTGTGACCCATTTCCTGTTAAAAAGTGAGCCACCCTGTAACAAGGGAATTAAGGGCTGTGAGTCATGGGGGCAAGGCCTGAGAGCCCATATCCACATAGGCAGGAGATGTTCATTAGGATGACCACCATGCAACTCCTCATCCCCATTTCTAGCTCTTACAGTAGCCATGATAACGATGGCTGAGTGCCCCTGTATATACTCATTTGCCATTATAGAGGGGCTTCACAGGTGTTAAGACCAGCTGAAGCATCTGTGACTCTGACACTCCAAGTGCCAGCACAAGCCAGATTCTCAGGACAATTCATTTGTATGTGAGTATCAAAGGAGATGTTGATTGTATTGTTTTCGTCTGTCTGTATTGTATAGTTTGCTGTTACGTTACTTCTACCCTTATGTGTCCCCTGTAATAAAATAACCCTAGATCAAAGGTGTGTTCATGAAAGATTGTAGTCCGGTGTTAAAACTTCATAAAAACTAATGAAATAGTTGTTTGCTATTACATTACCTTTTAACATTATGTATATCTCTGTAGCTAAATTACTTATCAAAAAGAGAGTGCTAACTTCAAAGCAAGGGCTGTTGAGTTCACAATGGGAGCTCACAAACTCAATCTGCATTCCTCCCTCACAGCCCACAAAGGAAGGTTGACCTGGTTATGGAAGCGGTCAGCTAGCTTTCTGTGTGAAGAAGATATAAACATGGATTCAAGGAAAGATTCTTTGTCTCTGGACTGTTTAGATTCCAACATGGTGGAAATACTGAGCGAGTGGACAGAGATCCCCAGAATTATCTGGGGTAACCCTACAAAACTTTAGGAGATTGACAGAGTGCTACATCTCTGCTATCATTATGGATTTACAAACTTTGACTCACATGTTAATGTATTTTACCTGCTTTAACCGCTCAATAATTCTCATTTCTTTTTCTTAACTAATAAATCTTTAGTTAGTTTACTAGATAATTGTCTGCCAGCATTGTTTTCAGTATAAAATCCAGAGTACCAGTTGATTTGGGATTAGGAATAACCTAATGTGATCTGATTTTTAGTTTATGTAACCAATTATCACAAAGTCCTGTTTGTCTGGGTGGCAAGGTAGACTGGGGAGCCTAAGGGGACTGTTTGTGACTTTATGGTAAGAGTAAAATCGTGATCCAGGAGTGCACATTTGTTACTGGCTTGGTGAAATCTAATTATAGAAAAAAGCACCAGTTTGGGGTGTCTGCCTTATTTTCTGAGCGTCTGACCTAAAATTGGCATTCACCATTGTGAGCCACTCCAGACAGAGTGACAGTATCATTAACTCCCACTAGGATATGCACCTGGCCTGCAGAGATAGCATCATGTAGTGTAACTTCATTCCTACTTCTGACGTTCACCCACGAACCCTGCATGCAGCTCCAGCCATGGTGCATCAATATGGGCTTGCAGAGGCCAGCGTCCTGGAGACACATGAGCAGGGTGAGTTGCACCCAGAACATGTCCCACCCGCTCACAGAAGCAGTATCATCAACCCCAAGTATGAGCTCAAAAATCATGAGTCAGAACTTAAAAATCATGAGAGTGGCTTAAAAATCATATATTTTAAAAAAAAAAGATAAAATCTGGGTTCATTTATTCATCTTCTGATTTCTGAGCCATTAGGGTGCAATTGGGACAGCTTTTAAAGCTCGTTTGCCCAATTATGAGTGCTAGAAACGTACTTAAAAGTAAAAACTGAGTTTCTCAGCTAATTCATGAGTCCAGGAGCCTGGGCTTTAAGAAACAAATAAAATATCACAAGAGCAAAATTGCCAGTGGTTGGCAACACTGCTGAGAAATCCAAGCCAGAAAAAATAATGTCCAGTATTCCTTTAGTTACCATGTCACACATGTCGAACAAGAAAAAAAAAGTTTTGCTTTCTGTGAAGCACTTGAGATCGTCAAGGTTAAGTCATTATTTATGTATTAATTTTTTCTCAACCATGCAGGTTTATTTTTTATTTAACTTGTCCAAGGATCTCTAGAGCCCATGCCAGGCTCTAATCAGTGTCAGTCATAACACTGGTATAAAGGAGTGGATTAAAGAGTATCCCTCATTAGCCTCAAATGTCATAACAGTTCAATGCCTTATAGCCTACAGCCAAACTACTTGGGGCTGGGATCTTACCAGGTCTCAGAAGAAAAGCTGGTTGGGCTTGCTTTGTATTTTGATGGAAGAACTCAAAGATAAATCCATGTGGTGTTAGCAATTTAATATGTGATACTCTTCCCTCTGAGTCAGTGGTACTGAACCTGGAACTAGGGAGCAGAGTTTATTGGATGATATGCAAAATTATGCTTCTGATTGCTTTTGGTTATTAAAGGACACAGGATAAGTTTTGCAAGAGTAGGATGATTAGCTCTGGTGTTCTGGCCAAATTCCAGTTTAGATAGTTGTGTTCTTCTTATCTAAATTCACCCTCTATTTTCAACTGCCCTTCCTTCCACTTTAAAATGTTCTTTGAGCTGTTGGACAGCTGCCATGTTCCACTTCAGAGGTGGCTGCATTTCAGTAGGGAGAGGAGAGTAAAGTATATATATATTATAGTTTAAAAGCCCTTTGGGATAAAAATGATTTTCAGTTCATTTTTGTGGATAGGTTAAAAAAGAGGGAAATATCTGAAAAGATTTCTTACTGTAGGAAACTAAAAACAGAACAGAAGATACATCAACTAGAGAAATAAGGGAATAAGATCAGCTAGTGAAATATTCTGTAATAGATCTAATGTTTAGTGCACTGTTTGAGAATAGTAGATTTCCAGGAGTGATTTTTTAAAACATTGGATGGACCACTTGTTAAGCTATTGGCAACGTATCCCTGAGCCCAACACCAACCTCACTATTTCCACATATTTTCTCAATCGTGTCTGGAGAGGGAAAATGGCTTGTTTCTATACATCCAGGCTGATGCCTTTGGGTCTATTTCAGACAAAATCTAGATCACCCAAAATATTTGGTAAATAGGGTGAGCAGAAATATGGGGAAGCAACTGTCTCACTCCAATGCCAGCAACAGCAATGAATGAGTGTCTTTGGATGCTAGTGAGCTATATCCCACCTAGAGGGGGACTGTTCAAATATGGATCCCTGGCTGGTACTTAAAGCAATTCATAGATTCGTAGGTTTAAAAGGGACTGCAAGTCCAGCCCCCTGCATCTAGTCCAGCCCCCTGCTGAGGTGCAGGATTTGTTGTATTTAAACCATCCAAGACAGATGGCTACCCAGCCTCCTTTTGAAAACCTCTAGTGAAGAACTTCCACCACCTCCCATGGCAGTCTGTTCTTCCATTGTCCTACTGTTCTTACAGTTTGGAAGTTTTTCCTGAGATTTAATCTAAATCTGCTGTGCTGTGATTTGAATCCAGGCCCCTTGTCCTGCCTTCTGTGACAAAAGAGACCAACTTTTCTCCATCTTTTTAATGGCAGTCTTTCAAGTATTTGAAGACCACTATCATGTCCCCCCTTAATCTCCTCTTTTCCAAACTGCACATACCCAGTTCCTTCAGCCTTTGCTCATGTGGCTTGCATTCCATCCCTTTGGTCATCTTTGTTGCTCACATCTAGATCCTTTCCAGTTTCTCTATATCCTTTCTATACATTGGTGACCAAAAATTGGACATAGTAGTCCAGAGGCTTAACAAGTGCCATGTATAGCAGGACTGTCATTTTCTGTGATTTGCATGCTATACCTCTGTTAATTCAACCTAAAACTGCATTAATATTTTTTGCAATGGCATCACAGTGCTGACTCATGTAGAAGTTGTGATCCAGTTTCCCCCATCCTGTATTTGTGCATTTGGTTTTTCTTCCCTAAGTGTAGCACCTTACATTTCTCTTTGTTGAATTGTATTTTATTGTCTATAACCCAGTTCTCCAATTTATCAAGATATCTCTGAATTTTATCTCTATCCTCCAAAGTGCTGGTAACCTCCCTAGCTTTGTGTTGTTACCCGGGGTTTTCAGAACCCCCAACAGGGGCAACTCTATTCCCATGTATACTTCCTTGGTGACATGCCCCTCCTTTCATTTCTTGTATGTATCCCTTTTGGTTTTTAGATAGCTAAAAAGCTCCTTGTGCATCCACATTGGCCTCCTGTGGCTCTTCTTGTCTTTCCTCTGTGTCGGAATAGCTTGAGCTGCTAGTATTTCATCTTTTAAGAACTGCCAGCCCCCTTCAACTCCTTTTCTGCCCAATTGATCTTTCCATGGGACTCTGCCTACTATTTCGCTGAGTTGGTTGAAATCCACCTTTCTGAAGTCCAGTGTCCTCTTCTCACATGTTCCTTTCCATAGGATCTTGAATTCTATCAGGGCATGATCACTTCCTCCCAAGTTCCCAACCACCTTCACATTCGCAATTAATTCATCTCTGTTGGTCAAAACCAGATACAAAATGGATGACCCCCTAGTTGTTTCCTCAACTTTCTGAATAAAAAATCTGTCCCCTACACATGTTAACAATTTGCTTGACGTATTATGTTTTGCAGCAATAGTCTTCCAACAGATACCAGGGAAGTTAAAATCCCCCATTAATACTAGCTCTTATGTGTGTTACCTAATGTTACCTGCCTGTAGAATGACTGATCCACTTACTCTTCCTGATTTGGTGGTGAATAATTGGCCCCCACCATAACATTTCTACTGTTCTTTTCCCTTTTTATTCTCACCCAGAGACTCGCAGTAGCTCTGTCACTCACTTCCCCTTGGACCTTGGAGCAAGTGTATACACTCTTGATGTACAGTGCAACACCTCTTCCTTTGTTTCCATACCTATCCTTAGGAACAAGCTATATCCCTCAATGATGGTACTCCAAACATGGGGGCTGTCCTACTAAGTCTCTGTGATGTCAGTTAAGTCATAATTTTCTTCAGATACCATGACTTCCAGTTCTCCTGATGAAAGCTCCAGAGGGTGTGAGACTATAGATATCATCCCTAGGGGTGAATGACTGCTGGCACTGGGGGGGTCAATTGAACCCCCTTATGCCCAATGCTGAGATATAATTTACAGTGCCCTACACGTCTACTCTGAATTTGACCATCATTTCTTCCTTTAATACCCATCCCTCCCACCAAATACAGGATTATATGAAAGCCATCTTTGTGGGCTGCATCTAGGAGGATTACATTTGATCATATGTTTCCCATTTGTTCTTGTTGATGGAGAATTGCCTTGTTCGCTTGAATATTAATGGAAGGAAGATGAACAAATTCTGAGCTTACAAATGCATATGCAATTGATTAGTTCTGCCTGGTTGAAACTATCCGGGGCCAGAGGACCTAGACCTGAAAGGAGACCATTTCTTCTTTTCAGTTGCAAACTCATTCCCTTTACTGTCAGGACAAGAGATATGCAAGGGCTGCCAAAGTTGCTATGTCAACAATCTGTGCCAGAATAGTCAAGGATGAATTTTCTCAGTGCCTCAAATCTACCACCCAGACCTCAAGATTTTTGGAGCTGCATCTGTATTGGTGCTGTTGTCTAGACAGAGTAAGAGGCCTAGAGAGATGGATCCTTTTTAGGCAGCTTTCTAAGAAGAGAGTTTGTGAACTCTTGAGGCCCACCAGTGCCTGGAGTTACTTAAAGTCAGGGAAGATATTATTTTGCTGATACAAATATGTCAAATTTGGTCATGCGGCAAAGAGGAAGCTCAGGGATGGGCAGGCAAAATGAACATCTCTGTTTTTTTCGGTTTTCTATTGTGGTCCAGACAGAGTCTAGAGAGGGTTCTACACTACTGTCATTCTCTCCCACTCCTTCCTCTTAAAGGAAGACTTGAAGCTGAAATTTTATTTTGACTTTGTATACAGGGTCTTGGTAACCAACAGCTCCATGACATACAACGCATTCCAGATGTGTTTAACTCTTTCACTATTTGGTATTTTCCTTAAAGGCACAACTCCTGGATTCATGTGATTACACAAGAATCTCAGCTTTTGTTTAAAAACAAAAGTAAGTTTCTGGCCAACATGGCTGCAGAGAAAAGCTTGGAAATGTGATCCTTAAAAGCTCGAAAACCCAAAGGCAAATTAAAAGAACTCAACGATATATTTTTAAAAATCTCATGATTTTTAAGCCAACCTTATGGTTTTTTGCAGCCTGATTTCTGATTTTAGAATGCATGAGGCTGGCGATATTGCTTTCCTGGCTTTTCATTTTAATTGAGCAGAGAAGTGGGGAAGGAACATTAATGCTAACTGGAGGCTGTTGAAAGGTGGGTAGCGGCAATTGTGTACGTTTATAGGATATCAATCATAGGAAGTATGGAGTGCAGCTGTTAACAATGCTTGGCCAGCCGGCACGTTCCTGTTCGACTGGCAAACACATGTTAAGAATTATAATTTCAGTTTATGTCCATAACTTTTAATAAACACTCCATACATCCATCACACAAGAATATTAATGACCAGTGAGTTATTAGTTTTCAAATGATACCTCACACGGGATACTTTGTACAGAGATTATTACAATAGTGTGTAGGGTATGAATCTAGGGGTGCTTACTGTCACAGAAGGACAGTCAGATTTTCTATCTAGGAGACACTATTTAATACCCAATATTCCATGAAGGAAAAAAACAGAGCTGTTTCTTGTTTCTGGGCATGAAGAACAGATAAGCAGCAGAGCAAGTGTTGGTCCTACTTCCTGTGTCACTTACTGTCACTTGACTCAATGAGTATGTAGAGTTAAGTCCTGCAAATATGCAGAAGTTTGTGGGGGTTTTCAGAAAATGACTGCTGTATACCAAAGTTTTGCCCCTAAGATCAGGGCCTTACAATTCTCTCATCCCTTCCCTTCCCAGTCCATGCACTCTTTCTCTTCTTTTGCACAATAGGGCATACTTACAGTATGCAGAGTTAGGGTCTGCCATGTGCATCGTCTGCACAAATGGGGCCACGATTAAAGACCTTCCTTCAAACTCATGAACCTGACGTTCAGTTTTTGCATGCTCAAGGTGGGGCGCAAAGGCTCTTACCCTGCACTGCACACAGCAGAGACAATTACAGGATTGGCCCTTTATTGAACATAGAGCTCATCTGGGCATGACCTGGCAAATCCTCACTTACAACAGGACAAAGTAAGGACTGCTCAGGGGAAGAGGAATTTGCAAGATCTGTTTCTTTTAAAACAAGTCTAATTTGGCGTATATGGATTTTCCTGATTGTATGTCATGTGCCATTAGTAAACAACAGCCTCATGATTATTGGCAACCGTCTGCATTTGCAGGAGTAACAACTACTCATGTGAGGAAGGGTATGCAGGCTGGAGTCCTTTATTAGTAGATTTACAGGGGTTGGAATAGCCATGGTGCTTTCTTTTCTAAGAGAGGATGGTTATAGCACTTGGTTATTTATTTATTCCTTCTACGGACCATTTTACTGAATTCTTTCGGCAGCGTCAGTGTCTGAAGAATGTGTGTTTGGATTCAAGGCTGTTCAGCCACAATCTCCCTGGAGATTCAAGTTTGTTTTTTGTTGTGGTTTTTTTTAGTTCCTCACTGAAGAACTCAGCTTCTAATGAAGTTGTCAGGGTTAATCATAAAGACATCACTTAGAACAAGTGAGATCGCTCTGGAAGACTGAAAAAAAAATACCCCAAACACTGATCATGGTGCCGATATTTTAAAGGGGTTTTATACTGACAGGAGTAATATTACTGTTGGTTAATGTAAACAAGACATCATTTCCCAATTGCGATCTAAATGATGGCACTGTAGTGTATGAACTATAATATAGTTATACGGCTTCAGTGGAAGTGTAATACACAGATAACTCTCATGATATAAGTACGTTGAAAATCAGCACCGGCAGCTTTTTCTGAACATGACGTGGACGGCAGTGAAGACACAAAATTCATAGCAAAATGCCAGCGAGAAAGACCCAGTGCTGAGAACCAACTTCATATCTTCCGAGACTGTACCAAATCGAAAACTTTCTCATCTGATCTCAGAGAGAATTTATACAAGAGTTATATCAGGACTATGTCTCCCAAATTCTCGGTATCGGTATAAGAGATGTGTCCTGATTTGAATGGAGTGACTTAGTGCCTGTATTAAATTAACAGCTGAACTACTCGGGGACAGATGAGGAAATAGGATTAACTGATTAAAAATCATTGCTATATTTTTTGTAATATTAATATATGTTCCTATTGGAACTCATAATCAATATTGCCCAGCTGTCCTGTATCCCTTTGTCTTCTTTATTTATCAGCCTTTCTTTTAATGCTTAGTAAGAAAAATAACTTACACTAACAGTTTTCTTTATTGTCAATGGAAGCTAAGTAAAAAATGACTTTGCAGCAAATATTTAATATATTTTTAAATAGAAGGATCACATTTACTTGAACATAACACACAAGCATACACTTACACCGTCAGCGAGACCAATCCCAAAGGGACATAGCCTCCTTGCAGACTGAGCACCACCCAAATCGATCTCCAGGTAGATCTTTAAGACAGTCTGGCTGGATGTTCAATCTGTGTCCATCATTGGCAAACTTATCACACCTACTCTCCCAAATCAAAAAGTTCAGGTTTCAGTCTGCAAACAGACAATTCCATTTTTGTGAAAATCTTCTAAAGGTTTGGGTTTTGTTCTGATGCAGAATGAAAACAAATTTCATTGGAAGTTGCTGCCAAAAAGAATTGTCATCATCATTCTACAAAAAAAGCTCTGTTGTAAACTTATGCCACATGTGATGGTGGCAATGTGGACACTCATTCACTAGAGCAGCAGTAGGTGTTTTAGTGGATAGGGCTCTGGACTGGGACTCAGGTGATCTGGGATCTGTTGTGGGCTCTGCCTCTGCTCTGCTTTATGATCTTGGGCAAGTCAGTTCCCCACTGTGCACCACTGTTTTCTTACACACACCCCTTTTGTCTACTTAGACTGCAAACTGTTTGGAGCAGGGACTGATTCTTACTATGTGCACTGCCTAGCACAGTGGTGCCTTGCTGTGATTTAACAGATTTATTTATTTTAAGATCAGACAGGACCAGTGAATCATCTAGTCTGGCCTCCTGTATAACACAGACCATAGAATGTCACCCACTTACTCCTGTATTGAGTCCAGTAACTTCTGTTTGACTAAATCACATCTTCCAGAAAGGCCTCCAGTCTTGATTTGGACATTTCAAGAGAAGAGGAATCTACCACTTCCCTTGGCATTTTGTTCAATTGGTTAATAACCCTCACCATTAAAAAAATTGAGCCTTATTTCCAAATTGAATTTGTCCGAACTTAATTTCCAGCCACTATTTCTTGTGATGATTTTCTCTGCTAGATTAAAGAGCCCTCTGATACCTTTGGGCCTCTAAGCATTTCCACAATAGAAAAAAATGAAGAATACTACTCAAAATAAAGGAACCTAGGACCACTTCATGTTGGACACAATGACAGACCAGAATGAAAATCCCCTCTCCCCCATCTTGTGGGAATTTGTCGCAGTATAAACAAACAAACCATGGAAGCACACTTAAGATGGGCCACATTCCTTGTGCCTGGTGAAAGCAAGTGAGGAACACATAGTATCAGTGTAGCTAATATAAACATGTTCCTGAGAGAAGACAACTTGCCAGCACCTTTGAAGCAACGATACAATGAACTCCTTGCAACAGAATTTGGGTTCCTGAATAGACTTTAACTATCCTCATATTGATTGTTATATGTCACCTCTGGAAGGGATTCAGAGATAAAAATGTCTAGACAAATTTCTTCTTGGAGCAGCTAGTCCTGGAACCCACAATGGGAGAGGAAATTCTTGATTTAGTCCTAAGTGGCGCACAGGATCTGGTCCAAGAGCTGAATATAGCTGAATCACTTGGTAATAGCAATAATGTAATTAAATTTAACATCCTTGTTGGAAGAAAAATACCAAAGAAACTCACCACAGTAGCATTTATATTCAAAAAGTGGAACTACATTATAATGAGGAAGCTAGTTAAATAGAAATTAAAAGGAACAATTATAAGGGTGAAATGCCTGCAAGCTGCATGGAGACTATTTAAAAACAACATAGTAGTGGCTCAAACAAAATGTATACCCCAAATACAAATAATTAAAAAAACAGTAAGAGGACCAAAAGAATACCACAATGGTTAAACAGCAGAGTAAAAGAGGAGGTTAGAGGCAAAAAGGCATCCTTTAAAAATTAGAAGTCAAATCCTAGTGAGGAAAATAGATGGGGGGAAAAAATCTGGCAAATCAAGTGTAAAAGTATAATTAGACAGGCTAAGACAGATTTTGAAGAGAAACTACCTAAGGATTCAAAAGCTAAAATCATTTTTTTAAGTACATCAGAAGCAAGAAGCCTGCCAAAAAGTCAATGGGACCATTGCATGACTGAAAACTCAAGGAAGACAAGGCTATTGTGGACAAGCTAAATGAATTATTTTGATCAGTATTCATTGTGGAGAATTTGGGGCAGATTCCCACACCTCAGCCATTCTTTTTAGGTGACAGATCTGAGGAACTGTCCGAGACTGAGGTGACAATAGAGGAGATTTTGGAACAAATAGATACATTAAACAGTAATAAGTTACCAGGACCAGATGGTATTCATCCAAGAGTTCTGAAGGAATTCAAATGTGAAATTGCAGACTTACTAACTGTGGTATGTAACCTATCATTTAAATCTGCCTCTGAACCAGATGAATGGAGGGTAGCTAATGTAACTTAAGTACCAGGCAAACTGGTTGAAACTAAAATTATCAGACACATAGATAAACACACTATGTTGGGGAAGAGTCAACATGGCTTTTGTAAAGGAAAATCATGCTTCATCAATCAACAAGGTTCTTTGAAGGAGTCAACAAGCATGTGATCCAGTGGATATAGTGTACTTAGACATTCAGAAAGCTGTTGACAAAGTCCTTCACCAAAGGCTTTTAAGCAAACTAGGCAGTTATGGGATAAGAGGGAAGGTCCTCTGATGGATTAGTAACTGATTAAAAGGTAGAAACAAAGGGTAGGAATAAATGGACAGTTTTCACAATGGAGAGAGGTAAATAGTGAGGTCCCCCAAGGACCTGTGCTGTTCAACATATTCATAAATGAGCTGGAAAAAAGGATAAACAGTGCAGTGGCAAAATTTGAAGATGGCACAAAATTACTCAAGATAATTAAGTCCAAAGCTGACTGCAAAGCATTACAAAGGGATCTCACTAGTCTGTATGACAGGGTGACAAAATGGCAGCTGATATTTAATGTTGTTAAGTGCGAAGTCATGCACTCTAGAAAAATAATCCCAACTATCCATACAAAATGAAGGGGTCTAAATTAGTTGTTACCACTCAAGAAACATTGTGGTGTAATAAAACATCCATTCAATGTGCAGTGGCAGTCAAAAATACTCACAGAATGTTAGGAGCCATTAGTAAAGGGATAGATATATTAGAATTAGATAAGGTACAGAGAAGGACAACAAAAATTGTTTGGAGTATGGAACAGCTTCCATACAAGGATAGATTAAAAAGACTGGGAATGTTCAGTTTAAAAAAGAGACAAGGGGGAATGTCATGGATAAAATGATGATAAAAATCATGACTGGTGTGCAGAAAGTGAATAGGGAAGTGTTATTTACCACTTCACATAACACAAGAATTAGGGGTCACCTAACGAAATTAATAGGCAGCATGTTTAGAACAAACCAAGGAAGTATTTCTTCACACGACACAGTCAACCTGTGGTACTCGTTGCTAGGGAATGTTGTGAAGGCCGAAAGTATAACTGGGCTCAAAAAGGAATTAGATACGTTCATGGAGGATAGGTCAATCAGTAGATATTAGCCAAGACGAGCTTGGGTGCAACCCCATGCTCTGGGTGTTCCTAATCCTCCAGCTGTAAGAACATTTTGCACTGGCCACTGTGAGAGACAAGATACTGGGGTAGATAGATCATTAGTCTGACCCAGTATAGCTGTTCTTTTGTTCTTATGAATGGCACCATATGGAATTCATGTTTCTTGCATTGCTACACCCTGCTAGAGGCTCCCAAGTGGACACAACAGGGTAATTCATCTGAACAGGCACCCTCCCTGTCAGTAGTTATTGGCTCAGAGAAGGTGAAGCTCATGTCTGCAGTGTACAGCATCCTTTCAGTGGGCAGGCCCAAATTCTGTAATTCTCTCCCATGGGAACTGAGAATGAATTCAAGCTTCATCACTTTCTGGTCCAAATGCCAAAACTTGTATTCACACCTAGTAACAAAAGTCCTTATACTAAAAGCATACCAAAAAAAGAACAGGAGTACTTTTTGCGGATACAGACTAACACGGCTGCTACTCTGAAACCTAAAAACATACCAGTAGACCAAGAGCTAACATTTTTCCCTGGAGGAAGAAGGAATGAGAAAATTTTACATGAGCCAACATTAGTCACCTTGTTTATTTTTAACTCTGAATGTGGATCAGATACCAAGAGAAGAGAAGCTTTTGTGTGCAGGAGACAGGACTCTTTCAGCAACTGCTCCATAAATCTGGAACATACTCTTGGGAGATATCATGCTGCCCACAATCCTTAGCCCATCATAGCTAAATGCATTCTCCTACCTAGTCTTCTCACAATCACACCAATAAAGCAAAAGTGAACCAAATAAACAAACAAAACATGTCCTTGCTCATTTAAGGGAAAAAGAGATAAAGATATATTTAGGTGTATGCATTATAATTTTGGGAGAGATAATGGGTCAATTTAACAATGAAGACAGATAAAACAAAGTAGATTCAGCACTTAGAAGAAGCTATTCAAATAACCTTCCAGAAATAAATAGCTAATACCGTGTATTAAGATCACATAAGAGTCATTATTTGTAGCTTGATTTCTATGGCTTCCAATACATAGAAAATATTTGCATAAAATAATGTCAATAACTTCACAGATTACACCACAGAAAATGAGTGCCAGGGAAAGGATCTTACAACAACAACAATTTGAAAGGCTCTGCATGTGTCATATGAAACCTTTGCAAGTACCCGATACATGACATTCAGTATGGATAAATGCATTACACAAGGGTCTCTGCCAAAGTGAAGTAAAATAAAAGAAGTGCAAACCAATAGAGATTTGAGGAGAATATGTTTGAAGGGAAACCAACGTGCTGTAAAACCCTTGAACAATCAAGATGAGCTAACCGATTCAAAGATATGTAAGTGTTCTAAAACAGATATTAGGGGATTATATGATTTCCTGGAGGTAATAGACTTCAGTTATTATATTCCACTTCTGGTCATCACACTATTAAAAAAGGATATTACAGCACTTCAGAATGTGTAGAGAAGGTCAACTAGATTGATTTCAGGACTAAAACAATGAGTACAGGAAACGACTTTAGACCATTCATTTGTATAGGGGTCATTTAAAGAGTTGGTAAAAGATTCAATTACATTATGTAAAGTATACTTTCCATGATACAGATATCAAACTAAATGCCAGAAATCAACCCAACTAATACAGGAAGAATAAAAAGAGAAAACGATTTTAATCAAAGAAAAATATGTTCGGAGCAATTTTCTATTCATTCGCTGAATAGTTTAGCTCTCTGGCTAAACTAAAAAAAAAAAAAAATTTCCCCCTCTCCCCACCCAAAGGGATAACAACAGTTTAAATGACCATCCAAGCTTTTCATCCAGTCTTTTCTCCTGTCTTAAAGCCTTCCTTGAGGGTCTGTAGCTCTTCACTCCTCAATGGGATATAACAGCCCTTCACCCACTGCTTATCCTTCAGGGTCAATGGGGCTCACGAGATCTGGCTTTGGAGCCCTAGATAATGAAGTGGGCAGCAGGTCTGAGCCCCAACTTCTACAACTTATTTTTCCCTCTAAGGCTACTTATCATGTTCTGCCACAGTCCAAGCTCCTTGCAGGGTCCTTACCCAAGACAGCTCCTTCTTCAGTCCCTCTCTCTTCTGAGAGATCAAGTTGCTTCCTGTGACATTCTTTCCCAGTATGCCTTTTTATCAGACCTATTGTTTCCATGCTCCCAGGGAACTACCAATCCCAGAATTCCCCTTTTCGGGGCTGCTCTGGGAATTGTGCTATGCTGGGTGTGTAGTCTGCATGTCTTCTTACACCTACACTGTTGGCTGGAATGACCAAAACCCCAGCCATTCTAAATGCAGTATGATGCTCTGACTGTACAATAATATTGGTGGCCACATTGTCCTGGGTTCAGAGTAGCAGCCGGGTTAGTCTGTATCTGCAAAAAAAATAGGAGTACTTGTGGCACCTTAGAGACTAACACATTTATTTGAGCATAAGCTTTGGTAGGCTACAGCCCACTTCATTGGATGCATGTAGTGGAAAATACAGTAGGAAGATATATATATATACACAGAGAACATGAAACAATGGGTGTTAACATACACACTATAAGGAGAGTGATCAGTTAAGGTGAGCTATTATCAGCAGGAGAGAAAAAGAACTGTTTGTAGTGGTAATGAGAATGGCCTATTTCCAGCAATTGACAAGGAGATGTGAGGAACTGGAGGGGGGGCGGGGGGGGGGGGGGGAAAGCATGGGGAAATAGTTTTACTTTGTGTAAAGGCCCATCCACTTCCAGTCTTTATTCAAGCCTAATTTAATGGTGTCCAATTTGTAAATTAATTCCAATTCAGCAGTCTCTCGTTGGAGTCTGGTTTTGAAGTTTTTTTGTTGTAATATTGCGATTTTTAGGTCTGTAATCGAGTGGCCAGGGAGATTGAAGTGTTCTCCAACTGGTTTTAGAATGCTATAATTCTTGATGTCTGATTTGTGTCCATTTATTCTTTTACGTAGACTGTCCGGTTTGGCCAATGTACATGGCAGAGGGGCATTGCTGGCACATGATGGCATATATCACATTGGTAGATGTGCAGGTGAATGAGTCTCTGATAGTGTGGCTGATGTGAATAGGTCCTATGATGGTATCCCCTGAATAGATATGTGGACAGGGTTAGCAATGGGCTTTGTTTCAAGGATAGGTTCCTGGGTTAGTGTTTTTGTTGTGTGGTGTGTGGTTGCTGGTGAGTATTTGCTTAAGGTTTGGGGGCTGTCTGTAAGCAAGGACTGGCCTGTCTCCCAAGATCTGTGAGAGTAATGGATCGTCCTTCAGGATAGGTTGTAGATCCTCGATGATGCGCTGGAGAGGTTTTAGTTGGGGGCTGAAGGTGATGGCTAGTGGCGTTCTGTTACTTTCTTTGTTGGGCCTGTCCTGTAGTAGGTGACTTCTGGGTACTCTTCTGGCTCTGTGAATCTGTTTTTTCACTTCATCGGGTGGGTATTGTAGTTGTAAGAACGCTTGATAGAGATCTTGTGGTGTTTGTCTCTGTCTGAGGGGTTGGACCAAATGCGATTGTATCGTAGAGCTTGGCTGTAGACAATGGATCGAGTGGTGTGGTCTGGATGAAAGCTGGAGGCATGTAGGTAAGTATAGCGGTCAGTAGGTTTCCGGTATAGGGTGGTGTTTATGTGGCCATCGTTTATTAGTACTGTACTGTCCAGGAAGTGGATCTCTTGTGTGGACTGGTCCAGGCTGAAGTTGATGGTGGGGTGGAAATTGTTGAAATCATGATGGAATTCCTCAAGGGCTTCTTTTCCATGAGTCCAGATGATGAAGATGTCATCAATGTAGCGCAAGTAGAGTAGGGGTGTTAGAGGACGAGAGCTGAGGAAGCGTTGTTCTAAGTCAGCCATAAAAATGTTGACATACTGTGGGGCCATGCGGCTACCCATAGCAGTGCCGCTGATTTGAAGGTACACATTGTCCCCAAATGTGAAATAGTTATGGGTGAGGACAAAGTTACAAAGTTCAGCCACCAGGTTTGCCGTGACATTATTGGGGATACTGTTCCTGATGGCTTGTAGTCCATCTTTGTGTGGAATGTTGCTGTAGAGGGCTTCTACATCCATAGTGGCTAGGATGGTGTGTTCAGAAAGATCACTAATGGATTGTAGTTTCCTCAGGAAGTCAGTGGTGTCTTGAAGATAGCTAGGAGTGCTGGTAGCATAGGGCCTGAAGAGGGAGTCTACGTAGCCAGACAATCCTGCTGTCAGGATGCCAATGCCTGAGATGATGGTGCGTCCAGGATTTCCAAGTTTATGGATCTTGGGTAGCAGATAGAATACCCTTTCTCGGGGTTCTAGGGGGGTGTCTGTGCGGATTTGCTCTTGTGCTTTTTCAGTCAGTTTCTTTAGTAGATTGTGTAGTTTCTTTTGGTAGCCCTCAGTGGGATGAGAGGGTAATGGCTTGTAGAATGTGGTGTTGGAGAGCTGCCTAGCAGCCTCTTGTTCATATTCTGACCTATTCATGATGACAACAGCACCTCCTTTGTCAGCCTTTTTGATAATGACATCAGAGTTGTTTCTGAGGCTCTGGATGGCACTGTGTTCTGCACGGCTGAGGTTATGGGGCAGGTGATGCTGTTTTTCCACAATTTCAGCCCGTGCACGTTGGCGGAAGCACTCTGTGTAGAAGTCCAGTCTGTTGTTTTGACCTTCAGGAGGAGTCCACCCAGAATCCTTCTAGCTGCACAAAGGGAGTGAAGAATGAAGGAGGCTTTCTCTGGCTTTGTGCACGTTATAGCAGCCTGGTTCAGTTGCAGGGGTTTCTTCTTCCTAGCGGCCCCAGATTGCAAACTACCCCGGAAGGGTTCGGATCACGCTGGCACAGGTCAGCTATGGAAAGGAGCACACACCAAACCAGCCTAAGGGATGATGCAGAGGGAGCATTCGCTTTCGGATCTCCTTCATTACATCTAGCCCCTCCCTAGGACAGTGTAGGTCCAAACCACCCCCAGCTCAGGCCAGTGGGTAAAACTATCATTGGATCTTATGTCTATTTCACACAATATTACACACCATCATGCCACCTCCTGCTTGCAAGCCTGGGAGCACCAGGAGTTGACACAGCTCCCATCTGTACCACGCAGTTCTGCACCACCCCCATGGTGGGGAAGTGTTTATAAAGCATTTCACAGAGTGAGCCAGGAAGTCAGAAATGTCTGTAACAATGTCCGATGCACTTCAAAGGAGAGAAGTGTCACAGACATCAGACATAATAATGGTTGGCATATAACCCCAAGCTCTGAATACTATGAAATCACTTATAACATGCTGTTGAAGGATTGGTATTATAGAGGTGCAAAGCTCATCAGTTTCACTTTGCATGGGGTTCATCAAAACATTTAGACAACTTCAGTTCTGCATACTCTCTAAGCTCTGGTCACAGTTTCTGGTTCAGAGCCCCAAACCAGTGGGTTCCTTTCAGGTCTTCTGCAGTGTGTGGGGGAGTTTGCAGTACTTCACTGATACGTAAGATCTCTTGTACCATGGGATCAAATGCCACTATAGCTTGGTTTTGGAATGAAATTAAAACTTCAAAATGATCTAGAAAAACGTGTGTTTTCCAGAAGCAGCAGAGAGTTCATTCCAAGGGTCAAAATAAAGCACCAAAACTGGTCTGTATGAAACATAACTGGCTTTTTGCGAGTTTCACGTGATTTGGGGCTCTGAAACATTCATACAGCCATAGTCAATATTCCAAACTGGGTCAGGATGCCAATTTACATTGTGATCAGAAGATGGGCTCAAGGCAAAAAATTGGGTTCTAGAACTGGATTTGGATTTTGAATGCACCAGAAAGTGTGTGTGTCTGACTCAGATTCAAGCTCATCTCTAATAAAAACCATTTATTGATCTTGACATTCTCTTAGGATTTGAACCAGTTTCCCAAAGTGTGCTAGGAATCTGTACAACATGGTGAATCAGGTATTCTACAGGCACACTCAACCTCAGTAGCTGAAGCACTGCCCATCACAGATCAAAACGGGAAGGTGGAGCTGAGCACAATCCAGAAAACTTTGAACTCTCCCCAGAGCATAATGACAGGAAGCTTAGAGATTTTCCTCCTTGCTCCATTGCAGCTAGCAAGGATGATCCATCAAGGATGGGAATTTCCTGGGAGTGTAGTGAGTGAAGGAATGACCATTGGTGGGTGTCACAGAGTGGAATGGGATCTTTACAAAGAATGGGATCTTTACAAAGAATGGGTCCAGCCCATTTGTGCCTCTTTAACATCCTTGATGTGACATCATAGACGGCAGCTGATCTCACTACAGAGCCAAAGGGGGAAAAGAAACAGGTAGGGGAAGCTGTGGCAGAGAGCTAGAAAGCTCCTCTAGGCAGCAGAGAGCAAGACTGGGTCCTTCAGTGAGGAAAGGAATTGAACAAAGCTCCGGGAAAGATGAATACAGTCTCCTGCCTGGTTGAGCCTGGAGGGCCGGTGTGTGTAATAAAGACTAAATAAACTGGACTCTAGAAGGGCAGTGTTTTAATTACCGTTGAACTATGATGTGGCGTTTGTTTGGAGTTCAAGAAGGGGAACTGAAGCAGGATGCTGCAGAGCAGGCTCTGTAAATGAGGTGGTGCTTGGGTGGTGCCCCCCCCCCAGTTACAGTGGGTCTTGGTGCTCCACAACTACTATTTCTACAGTTCAATGAAGAATAAATGGGCCAGATTCTGGCCAGCACCTGCATGGATGTACAATGGCACTGGAGGGCAAAAGTAGCTCCTCTTTCCACTTATGTCCTTGAACAGTTGCTGGCCAGGATCCCATTGGAAAATGCCAAGCCCCTGCCCACTATCCTGTGGAAAGGGAAAGAGGAAATGTAGGCTGAGGCTATGACACTGTCTCCCCATCCACACTGACCTGTAGAACTAGCCAGGCTGTAAGCCAGGTGTACATATACTCAGTGGTGATGGAACTAACAACTGGTCTGCTCCCCTTAGTGGAACTCAGTGGTAATTCTGCCTGAGTTAGACAGACTTCGTCCTGAGGACTGCAGCCCCAACACGGCTCTTATGCACCCTCTGCACATGCTTGTTGGTACTGTGGGCAAGAAAGAGGTGTTGACCAACAAGTAATTCTATCCCCCAAATTACTACAATTTATGGTCAATAGAAACAAGGAATGGTAGGCCAGATCCTAATAATTGACCGTCTTAAGACCAAACTATTTTCGTCCCATGAGTTCTTGCCATGCCTTAAAGGATGCTATAAATAAAGTTGCAAAATTCTCACTATTATTTGAAAGAAAGAAAGAAAGAAAGAAAGAAAGAAAGAAAGAAAGAAAGAAAGAAAGAAAGAAAGAAAGAAAGAAAGAAAGAAAGAAAGAAAGTGTAAACAATGGTTACTACAGTTACAATCTTTATTGTAGGTCTGTCTGCAGAGCTCTTTCAACAGGGATTAGACTTTTAAGAGGTGGTCTGCCATGATGGGGACATTATTCTCTACAACCTGTTAAAACCCAAGTTTTTTTATTCCCCTCATCAGTATTGAGGCCTATTTTAGTATATCATAACTGAGATAATTTTTAGATGGACAAAAAAAATTACATGTAAGGATAGGTAAATCCTGTGTGGTTTATGATGGACAACCTAAATGGTCAAAGGTCAGTGTCTTGGCAAATTCCTATAAAACTGGAAGTATTTAACTCAGTAACTTAAAAGAAGCCATTCAATAAATAATTCCTTTAAAATATCATAGCCTTCTTATAAACCCACCTCCCATGATGTGCTATGGTGGCTTAGCAAGAGGGGGAGACCAGGATGAGTCATGAGAGGTGTCGTTTAGCTGAAGAGCACAGCAATTAGAGGTGAATGGGGACGTGAGGCACCCAAACTACAACTCCCTTAAGGCAGGATATCCAAATCAAACCATTTTGGTTTTCAATCAAAAGATTTTGTTTTCTGATTTTTTGCCAAAAGTTTGATATATTCCATGGGGGAAAAAATTCCGATGAGCTCTACTGGCCATTTTTGAAGACAAGATATTGGACTGTTTGATTCACTATGGCAATTCCTTTGTCCCTAAAATACTGTATTCTGCCAGTTATTCACTGCATAAGATAACAAGTCAACTAAAACACAGTAATGTCTGGCAGCCTTTATATTTTGGCTGTCTAGACAGTAGCAAGACTCATATATTTATGCTTCAGTTATTTTCACTGTATAACATAGAGAAACATAGTATCACACCAAAAATATATCAGGATAAGGGACAATTTTTATACGTCAAGACAGTTTAGTCAAAGAAGATTCTGCTTGTGTCTATTTCCTTGAGACCAAGCAATCATTTTTTTTCCTTAGGTCCTTTTATCCTTCATGACATCCAAGTTGTTGTTTTGTCTGCATTGATCTTCAGCTCTGTTTAAATACAAGTGTTTTTCAGGAAACAGTCACACTGCACTGATTTCATCTGATATATTTTAGAAAACCCCTCATCCATATATTTTTCAGTTAATCCATATGATTTAAGCATACTCAGTGATGGAGCCAAACCTTCAATCAAATGACAAACGTTCTGTTTTTATTTTTAAGTACTGTAAATAATGGAGTGTATTCTGGCACAGCACAGCAAAGCCCTTCATTTAAACCAACTGGAAATGGAATTCTATGACTGTTTGGTCACACTGTATATCAGAGTTCCCTGTATAATTCATTTATAAACAATAAGTAAATGATTAATAGTTAAACAGCTGTTAATAAGTCCAGCAGGTCAACAGGTTGCTTATAACCATGCCTTATGGCCACCTGTAACATCCTCTACTGGTGTGCTTCTAACCATTAATAAAACATACTCCTCAAATCGGGTATATGCTTATAACATATATTAATCATTTATTAACCACATTATAAGTCATGGGCCTTTAATATAAAGTGTGACCAAACTTTTTGTAAAATGCTGCTACTTACAAATGAGCCAGGGATGGTGCACAGTGTGCTCTCTCATGGAGATTTGATTCTTGGGTTTTTTCTGCTTTTTCCCTTAAGCTAAAATAAAAGTCATTTAGATGAAAATATATGGTTGTGATCTAGCAATAACTATATGCAGTGTTTAAATGACTTCTATTAGCTTACTATCTGACCTCCCCACAATTTTAAATTTATCTTCACAACACACCTGTGAGAGAGGGCAGTACTATAAACCCCATTTACAGAAGGGAAACTGAGTCACAAAGGTCCAGATTTTTAGGCATTGCAGCACTCAGCATTGCAAAGACTAACTGATTTAAGGGCCTAAATCTCATTTTCAAAAGGGATTTGGTCACTTAGGAGCCAAAATGATGGGATTTTGGCTCGGAAGTGGCTAAATCGCTTTTGACAATGGTATTTAGACTCCTAACTCAGTTAGGCTTTGTAGTGCTGAGTGCTGCAGTGCCTAAATGCCTTTAAAAATCTGGGCCAGGGAGACTGTGACTTGGCCAAATTCACAAAGGAAGTCTGTAACAACATAAGGAATTAATTCTGGGGATCCTGGGAGCCACACTAGTGCTGGGAATTGAGGGGAACCTGAGTGATGCAAAGAAAAGCAGACTGGGACAAATGCCCTTCCACGATAGCTGAAACTGTAAATTAATCTTCTGAACTGTAATTCATCAAAGAACAATATACAAGAACTACAAGGACCAGATAGCCAAGAAATCAGTGATGTTTCCTGTTAAGTAGAGCGAGACTTGTATGTACCTCCCATAAACATTCTTGAACTTTAGAGAGATTTGAAATTGAAATCTGTGATGGGCCAGGGTGGGGGGCGACTCATCATGCTAGTGCCTCCTGCTGGTCATCTTGCCAGTCAGCTCCTCAGCTTGGTATGCTGACTCTCGGTGGTTCTCGCCTGCCGTCACTTCTGCTCCTGGACCCGTGGCATTCCAAGGAACATGGCGTCCTCTTCAGGACACAGCCCTCCGGCCATGTCACTCTCTGTTCTCCCTCCTTCTGGGGGAATGTACTGCAGTCCAACAGTCCAGCTACTTCCCCAGTGGTGAGTGGGAGTGAAGGGGGGACCTGGGCCTGCCCACTACTCTGCATCCTGGCCCAGGGACCCTATAGATGGCAGCCATGCACTGAATCCCATCCAACCTCTCAGTTTACTTCCCTGGGCTGCTTCCCAGCAGCCCCAACACCTTGTCTGCCCTTATCTCAGGGCCTCAGCATGCCAGTCTTAGCAGTCAGCCAGGAGCTTGCTCTTTCTCCCCTGATCCTGCCCAGCACTGCTCTGTCCAAGGTGCTAGCTTTCCTCCTTCTGCACTGCAGCCGCTTTTCCCTCCTCAAGCTCCAGGGAGCAACTGAAACTGCTCTTCTCTGAAGTCCTTCTTATATGGGCCAGCCCGGCCCTGATTGGCTGCCACCTCGCACAGTCTCCCTAGGGCTCCATTAATCCTTTATAGGCCAGTGTGGGGCGGATGCCCATCACAGGATCCAAAATGGATTTTTGCAATTTGCTCCCATTTTTAGAGTGAGCTGAACTAAAAGCTTGAGTCAAACACTTGTGAATGTTGGGGGTGTTCAGAGTTTGAATTTGGTATCTGGGATGCAACCCATTGTTATTACATCACACTAGTTCTTGTTCCACCTGCAAAAATATTCCTCTTTCTATATTAAAATGAGAAGTTACAGCTATACCCTATTTCTTATAATGTTGAGCTTGTGCACCATTGTCACTACACTGGTGTAAATTCTGTGACCTGGAATAAAGAGCAGCCTGACCACATCAAAGTCCACAACTCTTGTAAAAGTAGGAAATACAAACCTACAAAACTTCTACTGTAGTATAAGTCACACAACTGCAGTATTGTTCTTCTGATTGACTTGGTTATTTAATCAGCTCCCTGTATCTAGTTCTCTGGTACAATTCCAAAAGGCCATTGGATTTCAAGATGCATCGGCAACTGCTTTTGCAGCTAGTAAGTGACTGAAATTGTTTTCCTACAATTTGATACTCTTTTCTCACAAGCCTTCCAACTTCATTTACCTCTGTTTCAAATAGATGTACCTAAAACACCCTGAATGAAAGAAAGAGCACAAAAAACCTATGTAAACAAATAAGCACAGTCATTATAAGAAAAATCCTGGGGTAATTCAAGTTGTTAAGGAGCACTGAATACCTAACATCCCAATTTACACATATTAATTAACGGAGTCCTTTGGATTTTATCCAACTCCCATTCAAGTCAATCAATCTTTGATTTCAACAGGCTTTTGAATCAGGACCCTACAGCTCCCATTGACTTAAAGTGCAGTTGAAATTGCTCAACACCTCTGAGAATTTGATGTGAGGCTTCAGATCCTCAAAGCCCTAACTCCCATGGGGATGCCTTTAAGGATCTAGGCCTCGACGTCTCAAGCTTGGCACACAAAATCAGAAGTATCCCAAGTTAGTGGTCACTTGAAAACAGGAACCTTAGGGTATGCCTGCACTGCAGTTGGGAGGCGTGATTCCCAGCACAGGTAGATAGAGTCATGCTAGCTCTGCTCTAGCTAGTGCACTAAAAATAGCAGCGTGGAGATTGTGGCATGGGTGATGGCTCAGGCTAGCCCCACGGACTTGGATCCAGGCGGTTTGGCAGACTTGGATTCAGGCAGCTAGCCCGAGCTGACACCTGTACTTCAACATGAACAGTGCACACTGCTATTTCTAGTGCTCCAGGTTGAGGAGAGCTAGCGTGAGTCTGTCTGCCCGTACTGGCAATCAGACCTCCCAGCTGCAGTGGACTGGGGTTGGACTAGATGACCTCCTGAGGTCCCTTCCAACCCTGATATTCTATGATTCTGATGCGCTTATTTAGTTGCCCAATTTCAGACACTTCTGTGGTGTAAATTGGTGCAGCTTCATTTACTTCCATGGATTTGTGTCAATATACACCAGTAAAGAATGTTGTTCAATAACTCACAAGCCAAGCAAAGACTAAAACCAAGAGGTTCACCACTGGCTCAGCCTCTCTATATACAAGCCTCTATCGGCCACAGCTTTAAATGGATAAGAGCCAGATGAAGATGGTAACGTTCTCTGTGAGGTTCACAGGTGTAAATAAATTTACCTTGACTGTGTCCATGACTGTTTTGTGTTTGCCTTCTGTCTATATCCTAGCAAACAAGTTTGCTGGCAGAAGTATTGGCCAAGACAGTGAATCTTAAGGACTAGATTGTGATACATATGCACGCAAGGGAGCAACAAGGAGTCAGAACTGCCCGTATTCCCCTGCTTGAGCTACCTGGAACTTGAGTCTGGGTTCATGTGAGTACGTAAGGCTGACCTCACATGCTGCCTCCTTGCAGTATGTTGGGTGAGGGGGGACTGAGAATGAGTGGAGTGTTGGCTCCATTCAACCTGTTGTCTGGTCAGATTAGTGGAGTCACCCAAGGGTGAGAGGAGAGTGGATAAAGCAGTGTGGAGGAGCGAGATTCCATTTTGTGAAGGACGTTTAGGTTTTAAAATTTGGCTGGAAAGAAACTTGAACATTTCAGAATTCTCAGTGAAAGAAAATCCTCGAAAAAAATGTTTTGAAGGACTGAAACATTTTGTTTCTTTTTGATGTAGACTTTTTAAACTTTATACTGCAATATATACTGTCCTACAATATAATTATACATTCAAAATGGAAAGTTGATTTAAAAAAAAAAAAAACACAAATCTTTCCTCAGTTTTTCTTCTAAACCAAATTGCAAAGCTTTTCACTTGAAAATTTAGTCTCCTTGAAGTTTTTCCAACCACTTCTTCTTCTGGTACAGACAATCTGTAAATTACTATACTCCTGGAATGAGGAGGAAGCAGGGAAGGAACTATGACTCAGGTGGTGTGTCTCTGAATCACAATGCTTCCCATGACTACCCCTGAGGTAGAACTGGACTGGTCATAAAGTCAAAATCTAGACCAAAATGAATATTGCTAAATATTTGCAAAGGGCATAACCTGAATTCTCTATCCAGGGCCAGACTCTGATAGCTGTAGTCATGCTGAATAATGCCACAATGAGCCGATTAAAGTCAATAGGACTAGTTGTTGTGTAGGGTGGAGTTAATATGCGCTCTTCCTCCCTCTTGTTGCATACATTATTATGCACCTAAATTTTTCAGCCAGACCCAATAAAAACAAACTATAAGTACTTATTTTGAGGTCCTCTGAAATGCTGTGAAATTGTTACTTCCCAGGCCAATGAAGGATTACTTCTTACCTTTTGAAAAGTCACTGCACGTCAGAGAGAATGGAGTGCTGATTCCAAGCAGGTAGAACAGGAACACCTAATATTCCTTTGGAGGACTGAGGTTTTCAATGTGCCTGTTTCTAAAAAAAGGTCAGTGCACATTTTAAAATTTCACTGCACATCCATGTGTCACTGCACATTGGCTTAGACCACATTTTAGAGTTGCTGAAATTTGGACAAGTGGAGCTTAAATAGATTTTGAAATGACAGGATGACTGGAAGTGGTATCCATGGCAGTTGTTGTATCAGGTGTCTATTTCTGTGATTTCTTCTTTTTTCATTTTAACAACTTTGTTCCAAGCTACAGTGGTCCATAGGGCAACAGACAGGAAAAGCAATTAGACAACATGTAAAGAAGGTGAATGCAATTTTTCAAAAGTGCCTTAATGACTTAAGAGTAGGGCCGGTTCGATTTTTTCCCCCTGCAGAACGTTTATCTTCTCAGTGACAAATTGAAAAAAAATCATAGAATCATAGAAACATGAAAATACATGGATGGAAGGGACCTCAACAGGTCATTTAGTTCAGTCCTCTGTGCTGAGACAGGGCCAAGTAAGCCTAGACCATCCCTGACAGGTGTTTGTCTAACTTGTTCTTTAAATCCCCCAATGATAGGGATTCCACAACCTCCCTTGGAAGCCTATTCCAGAGTTTATCAACCCTTACAGATAGAAAGTTTTTCTTAATATCTAACCTAAATCTCCCTTGCTTCAGATTAAGCCCATTGCTTCTTCTCCTATCTTCATTGAACACTGAGAACAATTGATCACAGTACTCTTTATAATAGCCCTCAACTGTTATCAGGTCCCCCCCCCCCCCACTCCTCAGGATTCTTGTCCCAAGATTAAACATGCCCAGGTTTTTTCCACCTTTCCTCATAGGTCATCTTTTCTAAACCTTTATCATTTTTCTTGTTCTGCTCTGAACTCTCTCTAATTTGTCCACATCTTTCTTAAAGTATGGCACTTGAAAGTGGACACAGTCCTCCAGCTGAGGCCTCACCAGTGCCAAGTAGAGTGGAATAATTACTCCTGTGTCTTAGATATGCCACTCCTGTTAATACACCACAGAATGATATTAGCCTTTTTCACAACTGCATCACCTGGTTAGTTCATATTCAATTTATGATCCACTATAACCCTTACATCTTTTTCAGCTGTACTACTGACTGGCAAGTTATACTCCATTTTGTAGTTGTGCATTTGATTTTTCCTTCCTAAGCGTAGTACTTTGCACTTGTCTTTATTTCAACATGTTGCTTTCAGACCATTTCTCTAATGTGTTAAAGTAATTTTGAATTCTAATCCTATCCTCCAAAGTACTTGCACCCTCTCCCAGCTTGGTGTTATCTGTAAATTTCATAAGCATACTCTATTAGCCAACTCATTAAAGAAATTATTGACTAGTACCAGACTCTGCAGGACCCCACTAGATACAAATGAAATATTTCAGCTGAAATCCAAAACAATTCAACTGAAAACCAAACTATTTTGATTGGAAAATTCTGCTGTGGTGCCTCATAGTAGAAATTTGGGTGCCTCATTTTCCCATTCTGTTTTTATGCCAGGCTCCCCCACCAGACTACATCTCCCATGATGGCCTTCTCTCTTGGTGAGAGGAGGAGGTACATCATGGGAGTCCCATGGCCTCTCTGCATCATGGATGTTGAAGTCTGGTTTGGAAGGACTCGGCCACATGGGATATAGAAAGAGAAGTCCTCCAATTCAGGCAGGCATCTGGATAAAGGTAGATAGGGCAGGGACTCAGATACTTTTGCCATCCGATTTCATCATGGTAGTACAGAAGCCAAAAAAATTCCCCACAATAGCGGGGCCATTCCCCTGCTTATATAAATAAAAAAAAATCCAATGAAACTTTTCACCAAGTTTTCCCAAATTTGACTCACGTTTCAGGATCCCAAATATACTTTTTTTAATGAAAAAAAAACTATTTTCCCTCCCAAATTGGTATCAAAATATAATTTTTTTAAAATAAAAAACATTATTGAAATAATTATTGAAATGACTATAAATTTTTTCCTGTACCAAAAACCAGGTTTTGATAAAATTTTCATTCACTAAAATACCCATATTTTAATAAACAAAAAAACCGGGGTAACCAATTTGATAACATTTTCAATATTTTTTTTTAAGTCATTGAAAATTTTGCAAAAAAGGAGAGATTTTGAAGAAGCCAATATTTTTTACTGAAAAAAAATCTCATTTTAGGGGCGGGGGGGAAAGGCAATTTTCGTCTAAAAGACTATTTGAAAAATGCCAGCCATCTCAAGTCAAAGCTACTGCCAACTGCTAATGGGTATTCTGCTTAAATTTGAGTTGTAGAAGGTGGTGGGTTTTTTGCGCAGGAGGATGTGAGTTCTATGACTGCTGCCATAGTGAAGTTCAGCACGTAGCATAGTGACTCAAAGACCCAAAAGGAGATCAGTAGCACAGAAAGTACATCATAATAACCATCCAAAGTTCAGATCTGGATTTGAATACAAATGTACTCAAAGTCTGGAGCACAAACAGTATGGGTGTTTGTGCACCCGACTGGTGAGTGTATATAATAGGTGTCCCTCTGTGCCAATCCACAAAGGTTATGAGTCTGTCATGGTCCCCACTAACCATCTTTAGCTCATGCTTTTAGCTCTAGAGACTCCCAGTTTAATCCCTGTTGGCCAAAATAGCAGCTGTCACATTTGGAGCCAAAGTTTTGGTTTGGCCACATTCTCTAGCATCGATACCTTTGAGTCGAATTCTATTTCCAGAATTCTGCAATTTTCATGTCGGTGATTTTTAATACCACCACCAAGCCTGTGCAAAATAGAGGACTGCATTGCCTCAATCACAGAATTATGATTTGAGAATGAGTGAAATGAAGTAATAGCAAAGGGAATGCAGAAAATGATTGACTGGAGGCCTTTCATTGATGTGAATGGAAAGGTATTCACAGCCACATATTATTATTCTTTCTCAACTGGTAAAATGCAGTTTGTCTACACTATCTAGCCAATCTATCATCTAGGCATTCATACTGTGCTCATCATAGTGGTGTCTGGGTAGTTACTGCCTGCAGGAGGCTAGATTAATGAGCTAGTTTTTTGTTACTGGAGTTTTGCATTCAAACCTCGGTTGGACACAAGTAAATTAATGTCATTGTCTCTACAGCATCCAGTGCTTAGTTCTAGCCATATTCCCACACTGTGAAACAGAATATCACCTGACAAAGATAGAAGAATAGTATATTGTTTGGATTCCACAGTTCACTCATTATACCAGTCATGGAACAAATGCTTTGTGTATAAGTGCATCACTGCATATAGTATTACAGCTATTTCACCGCTGGAGTTCTCTGCACTGTGAAATACACAACATGGCACAGTTGGTTAGCGGTACTGAGAGAAGTTGGGGTTTGGAGCAGTAGGGGGTGCTTTCACAGCACTGGCCTCTACTGGTACACCAGGCATTAGCAACTACTGTTAGTATCTCACTATCACAGCTTCAAAAAGTGATTGCGCTCATCCCAAAGCGTTAAAGGAAAGAGAAAAACATAATGAAGTCAAGGGATTTTCTAGAAGAATAGTCCAGTGTTCACCCTAGGACTTGGGAGACTTGGATTTAAGTCCCTCTCCAGCATGGACTTCTAGTGTGATCTTGGATGGGTCACTTACAGTACATGTGATGGAGTAGTCCATGCCGTAAGGGCAGTACTGCCTAATGGTCAGTCCATCCCACTGCCTGGCATGGCTCTTGAAGGGTTGAAAGGTCCAACTGTAGATAAAAGGACCTGGGAGAGTTTGGGAGAGAGGAAGCAGTCCTGGAAGTAAGACATGTTTGGGAGGCAATCCCATGACTGTTTCTTTAAGGGCAGGAGCCTTGCAGAGAGGGCGGGACAAGGCTCCCCTTTCATCCAACCAATTGGGGATGAGCTGGGAGAGGGGGCCCAGCATAAATGCTGCTGCCCCCTCCTCATAGCAAGACAGACAGCAGCAGAAGCCCAACCTTCCGAGCCTGAGGACTACGTGGGTATTTCTGCACAGCCTGTGGAAGCGAGACTCCCAGCCCAGGTCGAGATTCTCAGGCTTGCAGGGCTTGCACTACTGCTCTAAGAATAGCTTTGGAGTTGCAGCTTGGACTCTCAAGCCCAACCCCCTCCCTAGGGTTCAGAAACCGAGCTCCAGCCTGAGCCGCAGCTTCGTGTGCTGGCTACACAGCTAGTTTTAGAGCAGTAATGCAATCCCTATGAACCCAAGTCTGTGACCCAACCTGGGAGGCTGGCTGCCACAGCCTGTAGACATACCTACAGGGGCCAGCTGAGGCTGAAGCTGATGAAGATCCTACTGTGGACTGAATTGCAACCCAGCTCCAGGAGGAGAGATGGGGGCACCTGGTAAGGAAAGGGACAATAATTGCTTGAATTAGCCTGCTCCAGGAGGAGAGCTGCCAGACGTAGAGACTGTGAGATAACCCTGAGGGGATTGGGAGCAGACCGTAAAGGGCAGGCTTCCGAGGAACCCTGATAGCTAGAAACCACTTTTGTTTCTTTGAGACTTCTTGTTATGGACCCTTTTGTAGGAGGTTTTATAATAAACCAGCCCCAAGGAAGGTATTACTGAGTCAAGCATCAAGAAAGCCTTAAGTGGAGTTATTGGCTTGCTGAGAAGGGAATAATAATATAATATATGGAGATATACCTATCTCATAGAGCTGGAAGGGACCCCGAAGGGTCATTGAGTCCAGCCCCCTGCCTTCACTAGCAGGACCAATTTTGCCCCAGATCCCTAAGTGGCCCCCTCAAGGATTGAACTCACAACCCTGGGTTTAGCAGGCCAATGCTCAAACCACTGAGGCTGGGAATACCTGCAGTGCCACTCTAATGCAGCAGGGAGTGCTATAGGGCAGTCATGCCCTATGACAGCATGTCTACACTTTTAGCTGGAAGAGTAATTTCTAGCTCAAGGAGACATACCTGCACTATCTCTTATCACGCCATTGCACTAAAAATAGAAGTGCAGCCATAGTGGCGGGCGTGTTGGGAGGGGCTAACTGCCCCAAGGACGATTCCATACAGGACACTAGATATGTGCTCAGACCGCTAGCCCCTCCTGCCGCTCGTGTCGCCGCAGCTGCTCTTCCATTTGTAGTGCTCTAGCGCCATCGCAGCTAGCCCGGGTGCGTCTCCTCGAGCTGGAAATTATACCTCCCGTTCACAGTGCGGACACCGCTTTTGTCTCTCTGTGCCTCAGCTCCTCATCTGTAAAATGGGGATAGCACCACTCTTTTAGCCCCCGCGGATGTTGTGAGGGTAACTACGTTGTAGATTTTGAGCCACTCGGATACAATGGCGATGGGGGCCAGTTAGGTACCTTAAAGAGAGAGAAATATTTATTGGCACTGAAAAAATTGGTTGATTCCAATTCACTGAGAAATGGGACATACTTCAAATGAGAACTGGTCAAAATATTTCAATTTTTGAAAAAAATAAAATAAAATTCAAAAACCTTTTTTCCAACCAGCTCTAATGGTATTAGCAATTTCATTCTGTTGGGGGTTTTGCTGTTGTTGTTTTTGTGTGTGTGGCCGTGTGTGCCCATGCCTCTGTGCACGTATTACTTTTATGTTTAATCTGTCCCTGACTAGCTCCAAGCAGGGTCATGGAACTGAAATGTCCCCTGTGTAGTTATGACAGGTCATGCTCTTAGTGTTATGTTTGATTTACTGCATCCACTGCAGTCGTTAGATGCTCAAATAGTGCAGTCAACAAAAGTTCCTTCTATCTGTGGCTGTGAAGATGACCCTGTTTATTCCCCTGGCCACAATGGTGAATGCATTTGTCATCTCTAGACTTTCCTATTCCAAGTCACTCCTGTAGTATATTGTGGTAGTATCTTTAAAATGAGTCATGTATACTCACCAGAGGACCTCCCACTGTGAGCGGCCTCTCACATGATGAAGGCATCCCCTCAGGGTCCTTATACTCAGAGTTTGTAAGAGCCACTTTGTCATGTATCTAATAAAGAGTGATGCCTTAAACTTTATACCCATGGTTTCACTCTGGGTTCCTGAAATACAGAGGCTGCACTTACTTGAAAGAAAGATGCTCTTGGCTAACTGACGATATTAGAATGTACAAGTCTAACAAGGCCTACAAAAGGTTCACTATATGTGCTTGCCTACTAGGGGTTTGAACCAGAACAAATAGAGTTAATCCAGTTTGAAAATGCTTTCCCACAACCCTGCACACTAACTGCATTTATTGGGAACTTTAGAGTCCTCTTGCAAAGTGGACTAGGCTTGCTTCAAATTGAAATAGTTTGGTCTTTTGTTCGTGTGCATGCAATTGGTGTACACTGTTTTTTTGCATGATTCCAATGGCTTTTCCATAGAGCTTTGTAGATCAGCCCTTACTGACCAGTCTATTTCCTTGTGTGTCATCCCTGCACCGGTGTCAAGTTTCCAGAATGACCCTGCCCCGTTTTAAAAGGCAGTGTGGAGTCAGATTTTTTCCATTGCTTCTGGATCCCCGTATATCAGTGTTCTGCTGACGCAAATACAATCACACTCCAGAAGCCCCACAACATGCCTTGCATAGCTGCCTGGAGCCATGCTGAGACCCTGGACCTCTTTACCTTCTGGGGAGAAGCATTGGTCGAGGAAGTTCTTGTTGTTAGCCAATGGAATAAGGACCTTTTTGTGGACATTGCAAAGCAGATGTCCATTCGGAGTCATTACCAGGATGCTGACCATGCTGTCCATGCCCCTCAGGAGAGTTTGCAAGCCCCACTCCGGTAGTGTTTCTGGAGGATCAGCCTGCTGATGGTCGTGTACCTGGGACCCATGAAGTCTAACCCCATTTTGAGGCTCCACCCCTGAAGTCCTATTGGTGGAGTCCCAAAGCAGCTGATTGACTGGCTGACCCTACTTAAGCCAGCAGCAGGCACAGGAAGCTATCTGAACAACTAGGCTCCACCCTGTTCTGGACTGCATGCCTTGTGCTTCCTGCTCCTGGATTTCCTGGCATCTTGACCCAGCATAACTCCTGGCATCTGATTTGTGGTTCTGAGCTCCAGTTTGTCTCCTGATTCCAACCTCCCGGTATCCTGACCAGACTTGACTCTGGTTCCTGACTCATGGTTCTGATTCTTAGTTTGTCTCCTGCTTCTGACCCAGCTAACTCCTAAACTCTTCTGACTGTGGACTCTGGCTCTGACTATTAGGTCTGGCCACCCTCGACCAAGCCATGACACCTGCCTCAGGGTAACATCATTAAGAGTTAGGACAGCCTAAAGGGAATGTAGAGTGGATTACTATCCATTTTTGCTGCCCACGACCACCCCCCTTTACACCTCAGACCCCATAATAAGTCCTTCAGTGCACAAACAAAACTGAAAATCAACTTGGAACATAGCTCTGACCACCCTGCCACTAACAGCATGAAAGAAGATAGAGTAAACTGAAATCCAAATGCACCCAGCACCCTCTGTATGTGCAGTCCATTTCCCATCTCTGAGTTTCCCCCCAAAATGGGAAGAGTCCCAGGGAGGAAAGGTCACATACATACTAAAAAAGCTACCATGACTTGCCTGTGATATGAATAATAAGCAACTGGTTTTTTTTGTTCCCTACCCCCCCCCCAACCCCCCCCCAGGCAGAACACAAGCAACAGCCAAACCTTCAAAGACGTCATGGCTGACAGGCCTGCCCACCTGAGGGGGAGAAAAAGGAAGACTCGCAACAACATGTTTGCAGAACTCATGACTGTCACGGAGGAAAACCAGCTTGGCTCAGAGATAGAGGCTACACATGAGGACGAGGACCCAGCGGGAGAAAGAATTGCAGCTTTCTCAGGAGATTGTGGCAGTGGCCTAGGACAGTTTTGCAGTGGCCGGGGAAAGCATGACTGTGGCCAGGGACAGCATCACAGTGGTGAAGGAGAGCATGGAAAATGGCAAAAAGATGCTTCCTTGAACCAGAAAGCCCTCCTGTAAAACATACTTCTGCTAGGCCAGCAGACCCTACAGTCCCATAATTTGGGATCCAGTCATTTCCTTCAGCCCCTGGACAATTCTGGCTACTGGAATCAGCATAAACTTCTAACCTCTGCATCCCCCCCAGCTGTGTTCTCAGCAGCGCCATTCACCTCTTAGGTCCAACCTCAGGGCACTGAGAACACTTGCACCTGGGAAACAGAACTTTGGAGCCCTGCAAAGCCCCTGAAAATGTTGAGCCAAAGCACTGAACTCCAGGACCCATGTAAACAAGAAGAGCCAGAGGCAAGGAGAATGCTCACTTTTAACTCCTCCCCATCCCCACCCCATTATGGTGTACTTGGGACATTTGTTACTGTTGCACTTTGGATTTTGTTTGCAGAGTGGAAGTAACTAAAGGTCTGTGTATAGTTTGTTACTTAAGCGGATTGGTTTGTTAAACTGCATTTCCAAATATAAAGACATTATTTTTCTGCTGCTTCTATTAAAACTTTTCTTTATTGTTGTTTCATAATACAGCCATTCACAGGACATCCATTATGGGTCACCATTGCCTTTAACACAGAGAATCTTTGAAATACAGTTGAAATAATTCATGGAGTGTTCAAAAAAGCAAATGTTAAATTTCAACCACCCACTCACAGTACCCCGGTGCTCTCAGTGTCTGCATCCCAGCATCCCCCCATGGGCTAACATGTTCAGCTGTCAGACTCAAACTATGAACAGTAAATATCCCTGACAGCATTCCCATGGGTCTTTGTGTCTCTATGGGATGCCTTGCTGGCTGCTTGAACTTCCGAGCGAGTCACCCTCTCAACCTCTTCACAAGGCTTTCCCTCTTGGTCTCACACATATTGTGCAAAACACAACATTCTGTTACAGTGGTTGGAGCATTGTTTTTTCTGCCACTTGCAACATAGTCCATAAACAGCGCCATCTGCCTTTCACACGGCCAAATGCATACTCGACTCCCATTCTTCAACTATTGAGGTGACTGTTAAAATGTTTCTTCCTTCTGTCCAAGCCGCCGTATAGTTCCATTAGCCAGGGCATCAGGGGATCAGCCGGGGCTCCCAGAAAAAACAGGCCATTCTCCACATCATCAATGTCCACAGTATTCTTGGGGGAAACAGTCCTTTCTCCATTAATTTAAATAGCAGTGAGTTCCAAAAGATCCTAGTATAGTGTGGACCCTATCAGACCATCCTCTGTAAACCTGCTGAGTGATCCACCAGTTCTTTGAGCACGATGGAAATACCCCTTTCTGTTTACAAATTTGGCGCTCTGTTGTTCCAACAGCTCAGTGTCCCTCCTGTTCTTCCTCTTCATCGTTGCTGCTGCTGTTGGACAGTCTCCTGCTCCTGCATCCTGTGCATGGTGGTGCGACAGGCAAAGTCCAGTGAAGGATTTGCCTGGCTCTGGAATGCTGTAATAAAGGTCAAGCAGCCTGACCCTATTCATGCTTGTCACCATAGTGGCATGGAGCATTGTTAGGACCATGCTGGCTGAGAGCAATTTGAAAATGACATGAGCCAGGCCAGAAAGGAAGCATAGGGCAGACTCAGCTGAAACATGGCAATTAAAAACAAACAAAACCCCCTGAACCTACCTGGCTCCACACAATCACAGGAGGCAAGCGGCTCTCAAGTGAAGCAAAGGACCATGGGATACTGTGGAGAACACTATGTCCTCAGCTTGCAGCAAACTGCTATCATATGTTCACACCATGCAAATTGAAAACAGAACAGGCGTTCCATCTGCACAATATGGGTGCAACTCGCGTATTGCAAGTCACCTGATGTGCATCAAAAAGCTGTGGGTTAACACTCCCCTAAATAGACACACCCTGTGTGTCCTTATGTGTTTGCAAGGCATTCTGTTGACAATAATATCCTACTTGATAGAGTAACAGGCAGCTCTTCCATATGTCTGACACAGACACATGCTGGTTACTGTATTGCCATTTCCAGGGAAAATCCAAACTATGGGGAAAGGAGCCTTAAGAGCCCACTCCAGAGAACTGACCAAAATAAGTTGTGCAAAAGAGAGGCTATCCTCGTAAAGGTGGAGTAGAACTGTACTCAAGACAGGGGATATTTTGCGTGACCTTTTAGGAATGGCGGTGCCCAGTAAGCATAGCCTCTTACAAAAGTTTCCGTGTAAATGGTTATTAGGTCGACAACTCTGATGTCAAGTTTAGCATTTACTACTGAACTAGAAGGGTGTGAATGCCAAAATGCCCTCACCCTGCTTTGGAATAATCAGAATTGTTGTCACCGTAAGCAGTAAAAATCTAGGTGATGCAATGCATGGAAAGTGACTTTTTGTCCCACATTGGCTGTTAAAACACATGCCCGAGTAGATGAATAGCATAAGGTTAGCATTCTCCAATGGGTAGATACTATGTATGGGCTACAGTGTGACTTTAGACACAGCCGAGAGTTGCATCTCCCCAGCAGTAGCCCTGGGAGGCACAGCAGCTCAGAGACATGCTTCTGAGTCTCAATTCCTCCCTTGTTTCTTTCTTGCTCTTGGGGGTGATAATTTACTGCGGCCCTCTTTCACCCCCCTTCTTAGCACACACTTTCTCTCACTGTGGTTCATTTGTGCTGGGCAGTGAGTAGGGGAGGTAGACTCAAGGCTCCACCCATTTCTCATTCATCTCCATCCATCTGCTCTGGGGTGGAGTAAGGTGCACATAGAGTAGCTTACTCCTGACACTGGACCCAAGATCTCAATAGCTCACTTATGGGTACAAGGAAGGTTAATCATAGATTAATTAATTTCTAAAGCCAGCTGGGATCATTGTGATCATCTAACCTGAGCTCCTGCATAACACAGACCCTTAGAATTTCATCCAATAAACCCTGCACCAAGTCCGTACGCTTGTGGTTGAACTACAAGTCACAGGATAGCCCACAGTTGTACATATCAATCAGCAGAAGCCCCGTGTATTATTGCACAAAGTATTTTTTCTCTTTTTCACATAATTATATAAAAAGACATCAGTGTGCTACAGTGTCTCTGTAATTCATAATTTTCTGCTAATTTGAAGGCTATTTAGCAAAATGATTTGACTGACCAATGATCTAGTGAGCCATTCAGCTCCCAGGATACCCAGTTTAATTTCTGTACATACTGCAGTATTGCTTTTCAACAGCATTGATTATCTCCCAGGAAACAGGCATAGAGATTTACTATCCTGCGTCAAATAATTGATCTATCTTGTCTGGCAGAGGCCGTAACTAGTGTTTCAGACAAAGTCAAATAGCACGGCTTATCCCCTGCTGAACAAGAGGGGGGAAATTCTTTCTGGACCTCAATGCCAGATGACTGGAGATGTCTTAGCGGAGTCCAGAATAATAGGCAGTCCTTGAAAAAATATGGACATGTCCCTTTAAGATGTTTACAGAGCAGTACCAAGACATTTACACAAATCTGGTAGTGAGCAGGGAGACAGTGCTGGTTGCAGAGGACTGGTGTATTACGCTCTCTTTGACTCAGCCCACTCAGGAGACTGACTGCTAAATTGTGTGCAGTGTTTTTTATAGCTGTGTCAGTTCCAGGATATATAGCTCAAAAGCTTTTCTCTCTCACCAACAGAAGTTGGTCCAATGAAAGATATTACCTCACCCACCTTGTCTCTTTGCAGGGATATGTAACTTATAGGCAATAATACCATTATCTTTAAAAGTCAGGAATTAGAGCCCTGCATGGATACAAAAATTTGTATCTGAATCCGATCCGCATCCGCGATAACTATCTTGTATCTGACACACAATCCACACTCCACCTTTTATATGTGTCTGGATCCGTACCCACACCAGCACCCTATCTCACTTTTAGAGCGCTGTGCAGAAATAAAAAAATTAGAGCCCTGTGCAGATACAATCTGCAATCCTGAAAGATGGTAAACAATACAACTATATCCTCATCTGTGGATATAAAGCAGATATCCGTGGATTTACAGGGCTCTATAATAAAGGCTAAAAGAAACTATTTAAGCCTAACTAGAATGAATCATATTTCTCACTGAGCTTAAACAGTGTACCTTACTCAAATGCTAAGAGATCAGGTAGACAAGGTGGGTGAGGTAATATTTTTTGATTGGACCAACTTTTTTTGGTGAAAGAGACAAGCTTTTGAGCTACACAGATCTCTTCTTCAGGAAAGGTACACCAAATATCAAGATAAATACAAGGTTGAAAAGATTTTTTAGCATAAGAAGTTAACACTATGAAGAACATTAAGAGACTATGAAGAAAAACTTTGTGTAGCATGAAAGCTTGTCTCTTTCACCAACAGAAGTTGGTCCAATAAAAGGTATTAGCTTACCCCACTTTGTCTCTCTAACGTCCTGGGACCAACATGGCTACAACACTGCAAAGAGATCAGGCATAAGAAATCACACCATATATATGCCCGACAAATCTGAGCATTCTTGGTTTTTGTTTTTGTTTTTAAAATATCGTCTTAATAGTATATTGTCATCTACTTTACAGTTTGCCTTATGATGTTTTTTAAAGAAGATCATGAAATCCAACTACAGAGAACATAAGAACATAAGAAAGGCCGTACCGGGTCAGACCAAAGGTCCATCTAGCCCAGTATCTGTCTACCGACAGTGGCCAATGCCAGGTGCCCCAGAGGGAGTGAACCTAACAGGCAATGATCAAGTGATCTCTCTCCTGCCATCCATCTCCATCCTCTGACGAACAGAGGCTAGGGACACCATTCTTACCCATCCTGGCTAATAGCCATTTATGGACTTAGCCACCATGAATTTATCCAGTCCCCTTTTAAACATTGTTATAGTCCTAGCCTTCACAACCTCCTCAGGTAAGGAGTTCCACAAGTTGACTGTGCGCTGCGTGAAGAAGAACTTCCTTTTATTTGTTTTAAACCTGCTGCCTATTAATTTCATTTGGTGACCCCTAGTTCTTGTATTATGGGAATAAGTAAATAACTTTTCCTTATCCACTTTCTCAACATCACTCATGATTTTATATACCTCTATCATGTCCCCCCTTAGTCTTCTCTTTTCCAAGCTGAAGAGCCATGCATCACATGAAATAAAATCAACAACCATGTTCTCACTTCATGGACTTTGCTATAGATAAAAGGACTGAGAGGAGACACTTGGAAATGTTTTCCTCTGAATCTCCGCAAAGTGGAATTTCTCACAATCTCACTTTGCAGGTCTGCAGCATCCTGCCCTGAATGTCCTGCGTAAATGTCCTTTTCTCATTTGTCCTTATGTAATTTGCAAACATAAACCACTGAAATGTACAAGGAACTGAATAAAATGTAAGAGGAGAAAGATCTTCAGAGCCATCTCCAAACACAGGGAGAGAAATGCAAGGCTGCAGTTCTGATTAGACAGGTGTGCTGATTATAATCAATGATTGACTGGCTCAGCTCTTGACACTTGCTTTCGCTTCAAGGAGAATACGGTGGGGGACCTCACAAGTGACCCAGTTAAGGAGTATTGCTTGGGACAATAACTTTAGAGCAAAATCCATGCTGCATTTTTCATCCTGAGGCAAAATATTAGTTTACTAGGAGTCAAATTCTGCCTTGAGATACAGGCTTGGATAGGAAGTCCATAGGAGTGCCACAGATGGGGCAGAGTCAACTGAACCGCATAGGACGGAAGTGAGGATGTAATTTAGTTCATGTATCTAAAGACACAATTAAGGCCTGTTTTAAATTTGGGCTACTGGCTCTGAGTGGGCTCAGGGATCCATCTATACGGAATCATTTGAAGGCTCAGGGCCTTTCTAGAGAAATTGGTAAGTGTGTGAGTTGAGACCTGGCAGTAGCAGTCCTGAGCTTTTGCCCAAAGATCAGTTCATTGTTACTATATAATTTAACCTGACTTACTTTCCTTTGGGACAAATCCTGCAGTCATTACTCAGTCAAAATTGCTATTGGACTGACTGAGGAGTGATGACTAAGGACTGCAATATTTATATCTCTATTAATAGTCTTGAGCCAATAATCCCATGTCTGCATTAATGCCTATTAGCTAGGATGGTCAGGGTTGCAGCCCCATGCTCTCCGGGTATCCCTGGCTTCTGAGTACTGGAGGCTGGGAGTGGACAACAGGGGATGGATCACTCAGTGATTGCCTGTTTTGTTCATTCCCTCTGGGGCAGCTGGCACTGGCCACTGTCAGAGAACAGCATGCAGGGCTGGATAGACACTGATTATGTCATCAGTTTGCTTTCTACACCTGTCACACTGGACTGTGCTCTCCCCTGTGCTGATTGGCTGCTGGCTCTAACCTCTCTCCTGTGCTCACAGTTTCTTCACCTCAGCCTCACTTCAGACCTGCCCCCGATGCCCTGCTTCTTTCTCCCCGATCTGTCACTTCATCCCCTTCGTGCAATGTGTCTCCTCTCCTTTGTCCCTCTGTTTAGCTAATCCCCTCCTAACTACCTGCCAGTCAACTTTCCCCACCTCCAAAATCATGGTGCTAATGTAAAACAGACAGATGCCAGAGTTCGGCAGCCAGGATTGAACTGGGGACTTTTGGAGCTAAATGCATGAGCCTCTCCTGCATAAGCTAAAAGCCACATGGCTCTTAACTAAGGCTGTAGCAGACTCATTAATCTCTAAGTGGCCACTAGTGGGGGACAGAGCAGCACATCCAGGAGGTGTGGGGGTTACACTAACATGGTATTTGCAGCCATCACATTGTTTACTCTGCTTGTATGTTTAATTCCTTCCTCCACCATCATTTGTCTGTCTTCTCTATTTAAAGTGTAAGCTCCTTGGGTTATTAGTCTAGTTTAGAGCAGGGGGAATAACAGATGTTTCTGTTCACTGGCCATTTAAAAAAATGTCCATTCGATCAAAACAAAAACTTTTGTTTTTAATTTTCAGAGAATTGAAAAGTAAAAATAAAAAAAAATCATTTTGTGTAAAAAAAAGTTTCTATTTTGACCATTTTGTCACAAACAATCAAAATATTTTGTTTCAAAATGCCAAAATTAAACTTTTTGGATTTTTTTCCACTGAAAAATTTGGTAAAATCTACATGAATTTGAAAAACATTTTGGTGTCACTAAATCTGCATTAGTCAACAAAAAAGTTTAAGTTGACACATTTTCATAGATTCATAGATTCCAAGGCCAGAAGGGACCACTGCGATCATCTAGTTTGACTTCCTTTATAACACAGGCCAATTGAACTTCCCCAAAAATAATTCCTAAAGCAGATCTTTTAGAAAAACATCCAATCTCAATTTAAAAATTGTCAGCAATGAGACTCTACCATGACCTTTCATAAATTGTTCCAATGGCTAATTACTCTCACTATTAAAAATGTATGCCTTATTTCCTGTCTGAATTTCTTCAGCTTCAGCTTCCAGCCATTGCATTGTGTTACACCTTTCTCTACTGGACTAAAGATCCCATTATTAAATATTTATTTCCTATGTAGGTACTTATGCACCATAATCAAGTCACCCCGTAACCTTCTCTTTGGTAAGCTAAATGGGTTGAGCTGCTTGAGTCTATCACTATAAGGCAAGTTTTCTAATCTTGTGGCTCTTTGCTGAACCCTCTCCAATTTATCAACATCCTTCTTGAATTGTGGACACCAGAACTGGACACAGTATTCCAGGAGCAGTCACACCAGTGCTATATATAGAGATAAAACAGGATTGCATTAGCTCTTTTGGCCATAGTGTCACACTAGGAGCTCATGTTCAGCTGATCATCCACCACAACGCCCACATCTTTTTTAGTTGTTGCTTCCGAGGATAGAGTCCCTCCTCCTCTAAATATGGCCTACATTCTTTGTTCCTAGATGTCTACACTTACATTTAGCTGCTTTGAAACACATATTATTGTTGGCTTAACCGCAGGTTACCAAACGATTTAGAATGTTCTGTATTAGTGACCGGGCCTCTTCATTATTTACCACTCCCCCAGTTTTGGGGTCATCTGCAAACTTAAACAGTGATTATTTTATGTTTTCTTCCAGGTCATTAATAAAAATGTTAGCGTAGGGCCAAGAACCAATTCCTAAGGGATGCCACTGGAAACACACCTGCTTGATGATGATTCCCCATTTACAAATACATTTTGAGACCTACCAGTTAACCAGGTTTTAATCCATTTAATGTGTGGCATGGTAATTTTATATTGTACTAGTTTTTTAATCAAAATATCATGTGGTACAAAGCCAAACATCTTACGGAATCTGAGTATATTATGTCAACACTGCTACCTTTATCTACCAAACTTGTAATCTTATTAAAAAAAAGATATCAAGTTAGTTTGACAGTATCTATTTTTCATAAACCCATGTTTATTTGCATTAATTATATAATCCTTCTTTAATTCTTTATTAATCAAGCCTTGTATCAGCTGCTCCATTATCTTGCCTGGGATCGATGTCAGGCTGACAGGCCTATAATAACCCTGGTCATCCCAGTAACACTGGGCCAGCAAAGGTTAAACAATTAGCAAACTGGGTGACCTGTATGCAACCCTTAAGGACATATCAAAAGAATATCGCAATGATAAAAAGGGCCATTCCTTGTAGATAGCTATCAAAGCCATGTTAAATAGACTAGAATTGTTAACTTGTTTGCCTGTATTGTTAGAGAATCAAAGAGTAAATGTGATCTAATTAGCTTGTAGATGCTAAATCCTGTTCCTGTCTTATAATGGTTCATTACTGTATTCTATTGACTCAGAGATCAAAAGGGGATATTATCATTTAGATGGAACTTGTGGTGTAATAATATTATTGTCCTAATCTCTCCTCGTAATTCCATATACTAAACCACCTGTGAACTGTTTTGATAGTTTGAATCGCTATTGCTAAAGGTATTGTTTGAGAAAGGACCCATTGAATAGAGATCACAGACTGTCGGCTCGCTTTCATCAAAGCCCACATGGTGTCAGCGCCCGGCCTGCTTCAACTATAAAGCAAGTTTCGGGTCTGATCCTTTTCATCTACGGTCTGTTTAAACTTTAACAGGGAAGTTCTAAGCCGTAAAACCGATGTCTCCAGGTAGACACCTGGATTACCTTGGAATTCTCATGGAGAAACTCTGATAGACTCTACACCTGAATTGCCTATTTGAACATAACTAAGGTTAAGATTTTGTCATGGATATTTTTAGTAAAAGTCATGGACAGGTCATGGGCATTAAAGAAAAAATCACAGAAACCCTGACCTCTCTGTGACTTTTACTAAAAATATCTGTGACAAAAGAGAGATCTGCAGGTCCCCACACCACCCGTGGGGGGCAGTTGGGCACTCCTGGGGCCACCAACATGGGTTGGGTGTTGGAGCTACGGGGGCCCCCGCCGTCTGCATTAGTTGGGAGCTGCAGAGTACCCAGCTCCGGGGGTCCTCCGCCACTGCGGTGGCTGGGAGCTGCTGGGTTCCCCCACTACCTCCACAATCTCTATCACTAAATTGTAACCTTAAATATAACCCTTTGAATTGATTCCAGAAGGACTTTTATAACCCAGCAGCCTCACCGGTTCTGCTATGAAACTGATATGAGGACTTTACATACATTTGTATGTATATTGATATCTTAACCAAGTATAACTCTTCTTTCTTTTTTCCTTTTATTAATAAACCTTAGAGTTCGTTATTAAGGATTGGTTGTAAGTGTGTATTTGGGTAAGATCTAAAATGTTCATTGACCTGGGGAGTAATGTGTCTGATCCTTTGGGAGCCAAGGGCTGGAATGCCTAAAGGAGGGTGTGTTTGGCTTCTTGTTAACCAATGTGGTATTACGGAAGCACTTTTGTCAGGGGCTTGGTGAATCTAATTGTAGAATAAACCACCAGTTTGGTGGATTGTGTGCCCTATGTCTTGCAGGCTGCCCTGAGTGTGGAATTCTCAGTGCACCCAGTCACATTATCTTTCTTCCAGCTTTTTGGAACTTCCCCAGGGCTCCAAATTTATTAAAAATCAACATTAACTGTCCAGAAAGCACCTCTGGCAGCTCTTTTAAAACTCTTTGTTACCCGATTTGCCCGTTACTTTGGGGCATGCTCATTTATTAGGGTTACTCTTCTGGGGGCCGGGGTTCTGTAATTCTATCAATGTACTGCTTGTGTCCCTTGTATTCTCACATGGAGCTCTACTTCTCCCTGCTGCAAGTTCCCTCCCAATGGAGCTATCCTGCAGGACATAGGTTCCCCAGGGCTGGGTTCTTCCAGCCCGAGAATCAGATGAACACACACACACACACACACACACACACACTAACAGAGCGCATCTTAGAGGACCGGGTTAATCAGCACTCCCAAGCTGACCCCTTATATGTTCCTGGACTCAGTAGACTGGGTCGAGCAGCACTTCCAAACTGTCACCCTCATATGCCATGTGCACCGCACCGGAATAGAGTACACCTGAGCAGGCTGGGTCGAGCAACACTTCCAATCTGCCACCCTCCTATGCCCCAGGTTCAGCACGTCCCTATCCCCACTTTCACGTTACAATTGTTCTGGTAGTAACCCACTTGATGAGCAAACCCCACTGGATTTTTGGGCGCTGTAGGGATCTTTATCTTAGGTACGAGGACAATGAATGAGTGAATGAGAAAGCCAAAAAACACCCACGAGGGGGGAGGGGGAGAGAGAGAGAGACGCAACCAGCTTAGCCATGAAAGTTATTTATTGCCAGGCAATAACCATAGGGGAGCCAAACAAAACAGTTATAATATTAAATCTAACTTAAATTTGATTATAAAAGTCAGGTTTAGAAAACTATAACTGATCACACAAGTCAGGGTCAGAAGGCTATACCTAGAGAGAGAGAGAGAGAGAGAGAGAAAGAGAGAGAGAGATGGGTTCTCACCACTCTGTAAAGTTTGAATCAATCAGGGGTCCCAGGTGGTGGAGGTAGCTGAGGGTCCAGAGTGATGGAGACAGGCAGAGCCCCCAGCACGATCAGTCAGGAGAAGATGAAGTCCCACTGGAACTGATGCAGATTTTGGATCCAGGCATAAGAACACTCTGGGCTTGTCTACAGTGACACTTTACAGCGCTGCAACTTTCTCGCTCGGGGTGTGAAAAAACACCCCCCCTGAGCGCAGCAAATTCCAGCGCTGTAAAGCGCCAGTGTGGACAGTGCACCAGCGCTGGGAGCTACGCCCCTCATTTAACGCTTTAACATTGCCAGTGTAGACTAGCCTTTACTTGAGCATGGGTAGGGCTTTTTGTAGGGAAACAACAATGGTTCAAGGGAGAACACTAGATTTGTTTATGTGTAAACTGATGGCTCAGGGGAGTATACCAAGGCCCCGTCTACACTACCCGCCGAAATCGGCGGGTAGCCATCGAAGTATCGGGGATCGAATTATCGCGTCTTGTCTGGACGCGATAAATCGATCCCCGAACGCGCTACTTCGAACTCCGGTACTCCTGCAGGGCGAGCGGAGTTACCGGAGTCGACGTGGGAGCCGCGAACTTCGATTGCGGCGCCGCGCGGACGCGAGGTAAGCGCGCCAAATTCGAACTAAGATACTTCGACTTCAGCTACGCGAATAGCGTAGCTGAAGTCGAAGTACCTTAGTTCGATCCCGCCCCTAGTGTGGACCAGCCCCAACATTGTTTTGCTCAGGCTAGACAATAGGGACTAATCATTCCTGACTATGGGCGGTGTTCCTTGGAGGGAGCTCACAATGCAATTAGGGAGCTTCATTATTTTGGATACCAATCAAGGATTTATGACTAGAATTGGTCTGATAACTACTGAGCTGGGTGTGTGAAGGCATGGATTTATTAATATCTGGAGCAGAGATCCCCCATCATGCAGTGCTTCCCTGCTTTTCTGGTCCCAGAGTTCCATGTGGTTCTTGCCTTGGAATCTCTGTTCTCCATTCTGTATGCTAATGGAGATGCCTCCCTGTCCCATCTTCGATGCAAATGAGGCTAGGCAAGTTTCCTTAATCCTATCACCCTTCTCCTAGGGGCTTAGGCGTGTCTCCCACTGCCTTTTCATTGCTTTTTGTAAGTCTTTTTCTGATCGGTTTTGATTTAAACAGAGGCTGGGGCGGGGAAGGTCTTTTGTGAGTCAGAGAGATTGGGTACTGCGCCCTGGATCCCCAAGAACACAGAGCTGATAGGTAACACTCTTGGATGCAAGTTGTCTGGACCATCTGATTTAAAACATCTAACTTAAGTAGCTTCTGTTTAAGTATCTGGAGATACTAGTGGAATGGAAAGAGTGTTATCAACATATGATGAGACTTCATCATCTGTTTTTTCCCCCCCAAATACAAAACAGAAATATTTATTGAATGCTTCTGCCTTTTCTGCATTATTGTTGATTATTCTACCATTTCCATCTGGTAACAGACCAATACCATTTTGTTACTTACATATTTAAAAGACTCCTTCTTATTGTCCATAACTCTGCTGGCCATAGATTTTCTCCTTGTGTCCCTTTCCTTCCCTTATCCATTTTCTAGAATTCCTACTCTTTTGATTCATATTCATGACCTTCAACTTCCCTTTTCTTCCATTTCTTCCATTATATATATTAAAAAATGCCTTTATGTCACCTCTAAACCAGCCCGGCTTTTTGAGCAGCACAGCCTTTCTCCTCAGTTTTGAGACTGTGACTGAGCATCTAGTAAGATGTTCTTAAATGATACCCAATGATCATTCACATTTTTTCTGAATAATTTCTTCCTCTCAGCTTATTTGGTTCATAATTGTTTTCAGCTTTGTAAAATTGGCCCTTTAAAAGCAACAAGTACATATATATTATTGATCTGGTCTTTATTCTGCTTGCACATTACAAATGTGATCAAGTCATGATCACTGGTACCTAACCTACCATTAATTTTTCCTCTTTGTGTTAGGACAAGGTCTAATGAAAAATTCCTGCTGTGATCGTGCAGGGTTTTTTCCCCCTACATATTATAGATAGGTGCATAAGGAGGTGGTCATTCTTGATGGTCTGGAGCCGACACCAACTAATACCTCATGTTGTGCTTTATCTGTTAAGACACTGATCTATAAGCATTCAAGATAATTTTCTTCTGAGTATCTGTGATTCAGAAACAGGTAATGCCATTTTTGACATAGAATGCCACTCCCCCTCCCCTTTTGCCTGCTTGATCCTTCCTAAATATGTTATAACTATTGATTTTAACATTCCAATCATACAAATCATCCCACCAGGTTTCCGTAATACCAACTAGATTGATATTATGCTCATAAATGAGCAATTACAATTACCCTCCTCTTTTGTTAATAGTTTAACCTCCTCCTGACTATTCTAGCCAGGATTGGTCCCCCTTCTACTGAGGTGGAGGCCATCCAAACTGTACATCACCCTCTTCTCATAGAAGGTGGACTAACATTCCACAAAACTAGAACCCTCAACCATACACCACTTTCCTAGCCAGGGGTTCACTCCCAGAATCCTTTGCGTTCTGTCTTCCATCACTTATGGGGAAGGAAGGATCTCAAAGAAGATTGCTTGGACATTCTTCTTCTTCCAAATTCCCTGAAGTTATCTACTATCTGTGAGATATCCCACAATGCAGTGTCATTAGTGCCACTATGAACCATCATGAATGGATCCTTGCCCGTTGACTTAAGAAGCCTGTCCAGTCTTAGAGTGACATCTCATGTTTTAGTTCCAGGAAGGCAGCACATTGTCCTGTTGTCTACAGTCCACCTGTCCCTTACAGAATGTTCTTTTGGTTCTTCTGTGTACTGACTCTCCAACAAGGATCATCTGTTTTCCTTGGATGGTTGAAGAACTCAGCTTAGTGGTTTGAGCATTGGCCTGCTAAACCCAGGGTTGTGAGTTCAATCCTTGAGGGGGCCATTTAAGGATCTGGGGCAAAAATCTGGCTGGGGATTGGTCCTGCTTTGAACAGCAGGTTGGACTAGATGACCTCCTGAGGTCCCTTCCAACCCTGATGTTCTATGATTCTATAACTCTCTGTGTGCTTCTCTTACACATTGGGCCAAGCTGTCATCCATATGTGTGTCCCATATATCTCTGTTCCTTTGGACCTGTTGGATGTTGAGCGGTATCCTCCAAAGTTTCTCTTTCGAGGACCGGGTATTGATTTGAAATATCTAGCTGTGTGGAATTTGTCATGGTTCTCTTCTGTCTGGTGACAGTCTGCCCATCCTNATTACGGAAGCACTTTTGTCAGGGGCTTGGTGAATCTAATTGTAGAATAAACCACCAGTGTGCTGTAAAGTGCCAGTGTAGACAGTGCACCGGCGTTGGCAGCCACGCTCTCAGTGCTGGTAGCTACACCCCTCATTTAACGCTTTAACATTGCCAGTGTAGACTAGCCTTTACTTGAGCATGGATAAGGGTTTTTGTAGGGAAACAACAATGGTTCAAGGGAGAACACTAGATTTGTTTATGTGTAAACTGATGGCTCAGGGGAGTATACCAACATTGTTTTGCTCAGGCTAGACAATAGGGACTAATCATTCCTGACTATGGACGGTGTTCCTTGGAGGGAGCTCACAATGCAATTAGGGAGCTTCATTATTTTGGATACCAATAAAGGATTTATGACTAGAATTGGTCTGATAACTACTGAGCTGGGTGTGTGAAGGCATGGGTTTATTAATATCTGGAGCAGAGATCCCCCATCATGCAGTGCTTCCCTGCTTTTCTGGTCCCAGAGTTCCATGCGGTTCTTGCCTTGGAATCTCTGTTCTCCATTCTGTATGCTAATGGAGATGCCTCCCTGTCCCATCTTCGATGCAAATGAGGCTAGGCAAGTTTCCTTAATCCTATCACCCTTCTCCTAGGGGCTTAGGCGTGTCTCCCACTGCCTTTTCATTGCTTTTTGTAAGTCTTTTTCTGATCGGTTTTGATTTAAACAGAGGCTGGGGCGGGGAAGGTCTTTTGTGAGTCAGAGAGACTGGGTACTGTGCCCTGGATCCCCAAGAACACAGAGCTGATAGGTAACACTCTTGGATGCAATTTGTCTGGACCATCTGATTTAAAACATCTAACTTAAGTAGCTTCTGTTTAAGTATCTGGAGATACTAGTGGAATGGAAAGAGTGTTATCAACATATGATGAGACTTCATCATCTGTTTTTTCCCCCCCAAATACAAAACAGAAATATTTATTGAATGCTTCTGCCTTTTCTGCATTATTGTTGATTATTCTACCATTTCCATCTGGTAACAGACCAATACCATTTTGTTACTTACATATTTAAAAGACTCCTTCTTATTGTCCATAACTCTGCTGGCCATAGATTTTCTCCTTGTGTCCCTTTCCTTCCCTTATCCATTTTCTAGAATTCCTACTCTTTTGATTCATATTCATGACCTTCAACTTCCCTTTTCTTCCATTTCTTCCATTATATATATTAAAAAATGCCTTTATGTCACCTCTAAACCAGCCCGGCTTTTTGAGCAGCACAGCCTTTCTCCTCAGTTTTGAGACTGTGACTGAGCATCTAGTAAGATGTTCTTAAATGATACCCAATGATCATTCACATTTTTTCTGAATATTTTTTTCCTACCAGCTTATTTGGTTCATAATTGTTTTCAACTTTGTAAAATTGGCCATTTAAAAGCACCAAGTACATATATATATTATTGATCTGGTCTTTATTCTGCTTGCGCATTACAAATGTGATCAAGTCATGATCACTGGTACCTAACCTACCATTAATTTTTCCTCTTTGTGTTAGGACAAGGTCTAATGAAAAATTCCTGCTGTGATCGTGCAGGGTTTTTTCCCCCTACATATTATAGATAGGTGCATAAGGAGGTGGTCATTCTTGATGGTCTGGAGCCGACACCAACTAATACCTCATGTTGTGCTTTATCTGTTAAGACACTGATCTATAAGCATTCAAGATAATTTTCTTCTGAGTATCTGTGATTCAGAAACAGGTAATGCCATTTTTGACATAGAATGCCACTCCCCCTCCCCTTTTGCCTGCTTGATCCTTCCTAAATATGTTATAACTATTGATTTTAACATTCCAATCATACAAATCATCCCACCAGGTTTCCGTAATACCAACTAGATTGATATTATGCTCATAAATGAGCAATTACAATTACCCTCCTCTTTTGTTAATAGTTTAACCTCCTCCTCCAATTCTAGCCAGGATTGGTCCCCCTTTTACTGAGGTGGAGGCCATCCAAACTGTACATCGCCCTCTCCTCATAGAAGGTGGACTAACATTCCACAAAACTGGAACCCTCAACCATACACCACTTTCCTAGCCAGGGGTTCACTCCCAGAATCCTTTGCGTTCTGTCTTCCATCACTTATGGGGAAGGAAGGATCTCAAAGAAGATTGCTTGGACATTCTTCTTCTTCCAAATTCCCCGAAGTCATCTGCTATCTGCGAGATATCCCACAATGCAGTGTCATTAGTGCCACTATGAACCATCAGGAATGGATCCTTGCCCGTTGACTTAAGAAGCCTGTCCAGTCTTAGAGTGACATCTCATGTCTTAGATCCAGGAAGGCAACACATTGTCCTGTTGTCCACAGTCCACCTGTCCCTTACAGAATGTTCTTTTGGTTCTTCTGTGTACTGACTCTCCAACAAGGATCATCTGTCTTCCTTGGATGGTTGAAGAACTATCTGTGTGCTTCTCTTACACATTGGGCCAAGCTGTCATCCATATATCTCTGTTCCTTTGGACCTGTTGGATGTTGAGAGGTATCCTCCAAAGTTTCTCTTTCGAGGACCGGGTATTGATTTTAAACNAGTAGTAGTAGTGTTTCCTGAACCTGGCTATCTTGGGATACCTCAGCTTCTCTGATTCTCAGTAGCATCTCAACTTGCCCCTCCAATCCAATAATCTTTTCCTTCAGCTCCAACTTTTGCTCAGCTCTATTCTATTTGTACAGTCTCTAACACAATGGAGCCCTGTTCACAGTTAGTCCCTAGGCAATACTGTAAGAATAAAAAAAAAGAAAATTAAATAAGGCATATATGTCTTACCTCTCTCCTTCTCTGAAGCATTAGGTAGCCAGCCAACTGGCAATCAAAACATTTGAGATAGTGGGTGGGGTTTTTGAAAATGCTCAGAATTGGCCTAATTCTGCTTCTATTGAAGGCAATGGGAGTTTTTCCAGTGGTTTCAATGGGAGCAGAGTAAGACCAACACTGAGTGCCCTTCAAAATCCCACCCAAAATATGTATATATTTAAAACCTTGGAACTAAGAGAAGTGTGCTCTGCTTCTCTGCTTGGTCATGCTATGTTTCACTGGGTCTCATTCACCATGCAGCATATGTATATTGTCTGGTTGGATTGTAAATTCTTGAGGTCAGGGACCTTTGTAGCAAATAAACACAGGAACTGCTATACTGCATCAGTCCACTAATCCTTCTAATTCAGTGTGCTGTCTCTGATAGTTGCCAATAGTGAGAAACACCACCGTGGATAGCTTTGGAATCATCTATCCCCTGCTTATCTCGCTGATATCTGAAATCCAGCTTTTCACTCTTGATATTTTTGCTTGTGTCTACACTTCCTGTTTTCAACAAGGAGCAAAAGCCTGAGAATATCATGAGACAGGTTGTTCCCATGATATCTACAGATCAGACAGTAACAGGAATGTAATGGGGATAAAGGTTCTTGCAAGGTTAGCAGCTCCTACCTTCTGTTGGGAGCGCCTCTCTGGTGGCAAGGAAAATAGTCCCAGATACCACCGATCCCTTTTAACAAAGCTGTGCTGAGACGGCTGCAGAACAGTGGATGGTGCTGAGCTGACAGTGGCTTTGAGGCAACAGACAGAGAGTGGAGGTTCAGGGTGGCAGTGGTGGCGGCTTAGAGTTGACAGGTAGCCCAGAGCGGTGGCCACCTTGTGGTGATGGGCAGAGGCAGTAGTGTCATTCAGGAAATGGGCACTGCAGGGCTGAGGCAGTTTGGGCTGAAGCTGCAGAGGGAGCAGCAGCCTACCTAAGCGTGCATGGTGCAAGACTCCCTATCCAGCAATAACACCTGAAATGACCTCAGCTGGTTCAGGAGGTAGAGCCCCCAGAGTAGCTCAGGCAGCATTGGCCTGCCAGAATCCTTGGACTTCTCCAACCCTAGACAGCTAACTATGACTGGGGAGGAGGGAAATGGCTAGAAAGCACCAGTCTCAGTTGCCAGGAGGACTGAGGTTGGAACTATGGCTACGGCTCCCTGGGGGGTGGGAGTCTTACCTCATAGGATTTGTTAATTGCTGGTTTTCCCCAGTCGATTATTTTGTCTGCCCTTTTCGCCCCTTAATAAGGGTCTCTTTGTGTTAACCCCCTTTACTTAGTGCTTGCAAGTGGGGGCGTATTGCTTTTCGGGGCACCCAGGGTGGTAGGTATAGTTTCCCAGGTTTCTGGTTGAAGGCTTCAGTGGTGTTATTTTAGTCTTTAAGGAAACCCCTAGAAAACTGAACCCAATTCGTTTTTGTTGCCATCAACAATCCTAGAAGGGTTGCAGTCATATAATTATTTTAATAGGTGTCTGCCAAGTGCCATAGTATACTCTGACAATGTCAATGGCTTCAGTTTTTATCTTTATTTTGATAAGGCCACTGAGGTTGTAATGTCTTTTTATGCTTCTACCTAATTGCCCTAATGCTTAAATGGTACAACATGCTCTACACAGCTGAGTTAGCATAATGGAACATTTTGCTATAGCATCAAAAAGCTGCTAGACACTGGCTGGTTTCTCTTCATTATTAGAAATATCATTTGAACCATTTCATAAGTGTCAAATTTGCTGCCATTAGAACTTCAGTGACTCTGTTCCTCTTGCCAGATAAAGCATATTGATCTTTGTTCCCCTCTCAATTGGTTCTGGCAGAATAATGGAAACAAAATGGTCTTATCTAGTGCCGGATGAACAACTATGAATACAAAGAGGAGAAACACAGCATTCTCTTCCGTAAACAGGAGGGTATGAATAGGATGTGCACATTCAAATCCCATGGAAACAGAGTGATGGCAAATGAAGGCTAATATAATAAGCACGATGTAGATTCCAGGTTATTATTTCTAGCATTATTAAATTAAAAAATTGTGAAGCATTCTTCTCTTGTATTCCCCTGATGTTCTAAAAACAATGATCATATTACACTGGAACGTAAGCTTTAAAGATTTTGAAATGTAGCTAGATTTGTTCCGGTGAAAGTATAAAAATCAATTTATTTCACATTCTCTTAAATCCTCTTAGAGCCTTTTCAGATTAGCAATGGGGAGAGGGAAAAGCAAGACTTTTTATTTTCGATTAACTGGATTTGGGTTTTCACAGTGAAGCTACTTGATGAAGAGGTAACTTATCAGGATGAAGAACTGAGGCGTTTCATTCATCCTAGCTGCTCCTGGTGATAGGATCACTACTAGTGTAGTGGATGCAGCTTTAACTTTTATAAAAGGCAGTTTTTGACTGCTTGAAATGTAACTCTAGGGAGCTTCAGTCCATGGTATGTTGGGATGCAGGAAACCTTTGTGTGGGGATCATGGGTCTCAAACCCAGGCACACAAGTCCCCTTGAAGTGCCCAGAGCATGACTGACACCAACAGCTCTTTAGAGGCTGCACCGGAGGGGCCTAATGGAACTGGGGGCCCCTAGAAGCTCTGGCCATGAACCTCCTCATTGGAGCAGATGTCCAGCCCTGCCTTCTCCCTGGATTGGCCTGGATGCACTACTTATGCCAGAAGGAGGCACAGGGAATTGTCCAGGAATGTAGGTTAACGGGGAAATAACAGCTGAAGAAATGTGTACACTCCTAACATCAAGGGGAAGGCACAGTTGCTCCACCAACCAGAGTTAACTCCCAGAACCTAGTTAATTGAAAAACAAGTGATCCTTAGCTTTCCTGCACAATCCTAGGATGGCTTGGCCATCTTATCATGGCCATGAGTCAGCAAACACTCGACTCCTACCAAGACAGTTAGTGCCATTGCCACCACCAGGCAAACCACCTGGCATCCTCTGCCAATGTGTTTCTGTTGCTTGAAATAAAAATCCTCCAGATGCCCACTGACTAAAATGTGAGACACATATCATCAATCCCTAGTCTGAATTGGCTTAGTATTTTGACATCTGACTAAAGACTCCTTGTCATCATCCACTGAACAAGTTAGAGTACATGATCGTACCCAGGCAAATAAATATTACATTTAACAGGGGGAGGGATACATTTAACAGGGGGAGGGATAGCTCAGTGGTTTGAGCATTCGGCTGCTAAACCCAGGGTTGTGAGTTCAATCCTTGAGGGGGCCACTTAGGGATCTGGGGCTAAATTGGTCCTGCTAGTGAAGGCAGGGGGCTGGACTCAATAACCCTTCAGGGTCCCTTCCAGCTCTATGAGATAGGTATATCTCCATTTATTATTTGTGATCAGGTGATAATTCAGCATTCCTGATATATAAAAATGAAAGTATAGCCATGGTGAGAAGAGATGCTTTTGCAACAGGAAACATACAATGCAGGGCAGGATTTCACATGGCAAGATGGAGGGCATGTTGCTGTTCCTGTGAACAGGCACTATGGTCACCCATCATTTGCCAGCTAGCACTAGCTGATGGCAGCACTCTACATTCTAGCTGGGTCGGGGATTGGACAAGATGTATTGTTTGTGAATGGTCACTATTTCCAGGAATGGAATACAGCCGGACTACACCAGTGGATTTTGAAAAAGTGTAATTGAAATAGCTCTCTTACTCCATGACCTTTGAATTCTGCCATGACTCTCCTCTCATTGCTAAACTAATTTGGCTCCAAGTCATTTCTGCTAGAGAGTTAGTAGGATGGGATCAAATAGGAATTTTTGAGTCAAACCATTAAGCTTAAGAACAGAGCTTAGAGATAAAACTTGGGCATTACTCCTGATTTGGCTTTTAATAAGTACATTATGTGTGAGTACTAAAAGCAGAGAAATTATTTCTCTATGAAAAGTCTGTCCAAATCTGAGATGCTCAAAGCTGCCAAATGGTTTTGCTTAATTGCTGTTTAGAGGTTTCAGAAGGAAAGAGCATGCAACTCAAACACATAAGCGACAACTGAAACAAGGAGTGGACATTTTCCTACCGATCTCCACCTCAACATTTGGCTTTCCCTACATGCTCAGAATTCCTGGTGATGTCCACTGCAGGAAAGCAATTTCAAGACCTGAAAAATTAGTCCAGTACATATGGCACAATCAATAAAGACACATACAGAGGACTAAGTCTCCATTGCACAATGCCAATTCCAGTGTGATTCCACTGAATAATGTAGTTACATCAGGATAATCCTGGAGAATCTGGCCCATTTCTGGTATACTTGAGTTCCCAAATAATTCTCAATTCATGTTGAATAAGGGGATCAGAAGAAATAAACCATTCAAGGTGTTTTGAATAAGGGAAAGCGATCATCCTCACCAGTGACCTGGAGACAGTACAGGGTATCTCAGCCTCAAATAAAAAATAATGTCCCAAGGCTATGGTGAAAAGAACACTAAGACAGCAAACACGTCCATTCAAATTAGTGGCAATGGCTTAATGTTTACCTTGTAAGAAAAAAGCTACCAAACTAAAATCAGGCACTTCTTGAGTCAGGCGCACCTTGAGTCACAAAGATAAACTCTCAGGGCTGAGAAGCACAAGATCAATTCTATTTTTTCAGCCACACAAGGATTCTTGCTCTCCTCTGGCCAGAAAGCCTTCTGGAGGTACATCTTCTTCTATGCCTTGACATTCTGTGCTTTTGCCTGAGGAACAGAAGCAAGGTGAAGTCCTTTAAGATTCAGCACTAGAGATTCAAGTATCAGATGGAGTTGTATTTGTTTTTGTTCTAAACCGACAGACACTCCAGGCATTCTGAAGCAAACAGCACTGTTGTCTGATAGTCACTTCTGATATGGCAAAGCATTGGCTTCACCCGCTTGTTGGTTGTTGTTTATTCTTTCTCCTCCAGCAATGTTGTTTACTCTGTCTTAGACCTGGTAAAGTGTGACTAGGGTGGAGGAGTCTATTACAGGGACTGTTACCACTATAAAGGGGGGCAAAAGAACTACTCTAATTCAAAGTGTTAGATTTAAAAAAAAAAATATCTGAGAATATGTATTGTTCATCTGAACAGTTATTTATTTTAATAGCAGAGCTATCCAATTGTCAATGGCAAGCAGATGCTTTAAACTTGCATGCAAAATAAAGCTTGTGTCTCGGATTAAATTTTCCCTTTCATTTATTTATGTATTGACTTTTAAATGGTACCTTTAAAAAAAATTCCAGGTTATGCAGAGGGCAAGGAAGAGAAAGGAAGAANAAAAAGAACTACTCTAATTCAAAGTGTTAGATTTTTAAAAAAAATATCTGAGAATATGTATTGTTCATCTGAACAGTTATTTATTTTAATAGCAGAGCTATCCAATTGTCAATGGCAAGCAGATGCTTTACACTTGCATGCAAATAAAGCTTGCGTCTCGGATTAAATTTTCCCTTTCATTTATTTATGTATTGACTTTTAAATGGTACCTTTAAAAAAAATTCCAGGTTATGCAGAGGGGAAGGAAGAGAAAGGAAGAAAGGGAACAACGATCCATTTATATACGGTATGCCACACATCTGTAAAAAAACCAGAATTTTTCAGAGGGCCTGTTTCTCCACTCAGTTACCTCAGGACTTGTGGGGTTCAGTGATCAGTCAGTGCTTAAGATACTTTCAGGAGCTCAGCTTTATTCTGGCCGTGCATACTATCAGCTTCACAATGCCCCACCCGGACTCTGGGTTTGGCAATCTCTGTCCTTAAAGGCACAGTCCCCAATACCACAGCTTCCCCTCCAAGCCAAAACATAATAATAACACTTAAAAAACAACATTACTATAACACGCAATTAGAAATACTTATAAACAACCTAATAATGAAACTTGCTAATGATGCTTAATTAGTCTCTGAGGTGCCTTGCACTGTTGCATGGACCTGCTAGGGTCCCCTGGATCACCAGCACTACTGCTGTCAGGAGGCGGCAAGTCTACATGTTCTGGTTGTTTCATGTCCTGGGGCTCTGTTGTCTCAACCTGCTGTCCGACCTGCTTGTCTGAGACTCTCTCTGCCAAAGCAGCAGACACAGTGCCCCTTATCTCCCTCCTTTCTGGGATTTGGAGAAGGTGGCACCTATTCCTCTGTGTCCATCTGGGGGTGGAAACCTTATACAACCACCGGGCAACCTCTTGTGAGTGACCCGACTGCTGTCGGTGACCATTGGTTCCCATCATAGAGGTGCATGGGGTAATCTTCATAAAGTGGTGGCAGCTCCCATGACCCCAAATCATACTGATTTTTGTTTGTTTGTTTTGTTTTATCTTTCTCTTTGTGAGCCTGCAAGTCCTCAGTGACACTGATTAACTAGCATGTTATGTCATGTATACATTATTGTATGTTAAATAGGGTTAAATTATAGGAGTATAGAAGTATAAGATTGATCAGTAGTTAAAAGGGATAATTATGTATTAGGTATCTAAGTAAGTAGGACTGTAACGCAAAGCCTACAGGCTGAGGCCTGTAAGATTTTAGCTTAGTCATACTAGGCCATAAATTTAAGAACTGCTTGACATAAGTAAGTGACCAAAGAATGACCCTATGCCACAAGATTATGGGGAAAGATGTACCAATGGGGGTGATATTGTGAAAAATTAACAGTAAGAGTAATTTTTTTGCTTACAAGATACCTGGTAGTCACAGTTTTCTGACACATGCCCTAACCGCAGGGTGCACTATGTGCATAAATGCTAATGAGGTATAGTCAGAATCACATTATAAAAAGAGGGTGTCCAGATTAGGAAAATTGATCTCTCTACAGCAGTGGTTCCCAAACTGGGGTTCGTGAACCCCTGGCGGTTCACTAAATGTTACAGGGGGTTCTCGGAAAAAATTCCCTAATGGCGGACAGAGCTGTCCCTAGGGACCCCGGGTAGCACGGGGTCAGCAGCCTGGAGCCCCTGGACTTCCAAGAGCTAAGCAGATCAAAGCCAGCATCTCTATCACACTGAGGAGATTTAAACTTGAAGACTCCTTATAAGAAATGGAAAGGGAGGTGGATATTTTTGCTGTTTTTAAAATTAAATAGGCAGTTAGTATTGTTTTAAAAATTATTATGAAGAACAAGCTTAAGCTTTGTTGTAACGTGCATTGTTTGCCTGGACTGCTCAAGACCTGAATGCTTGTGTAGGAGGAACTCTTTGAGTTGGCTTCTTAAATACCTTCCTGCTGTTTCACATCTGATACTTTGTGATGAAACATAGGAGCCTTGTCTTATAACAGGCTTATTCAAAGTGATACAAGCTACGAAAGTGAGATCTTGTAAGAGTGTTGCCGTTTTCATAATGTGATAAAAATACTGTAGTGATAAATAATCATTAATAGTAAATAGTGTGTAATAAGCATGTCATAAAAACAAATTTTATATTTCCAAGATCTCTGCTTTTATAATTTATACTCAGGTAAAGGAGAAAATCCCTGGAAATATTCATTTTTAGGAGGGGGTTCGCGAGACTTGACATTTTAGTGAAAGGGGTTCACAGGTTGTTAAAGTTTGGGAATCACTGCTCTACAGAAAAGTCCAACAGGATCCATCCCTCAACTGATGATCAATCCATGGGAGACCCATCAGACCCTAACAGGGAGGATGTGAGTATAACTATATTTGTGACTTGTCCACAGGTCTTTTAGAATTTCTATACGCTTAGGTTATTATAACTTTAATTGTAACTTTAATAAAACTTGTAAAACAGACTAAACCTTGTACTTGCAAATGCACGTGTGGTCGCTACTCTTGGTCTTTATGTGGTCTTAGAGACTCTAACTCTGAAGCAAGTCGCCGAGGGGCCTTTCACTCCATTAAACTTGAAACTCTAGCCACCAGAGCTGAACCCATGGTGGGGTAATACAACATTATAAAATTCACTTTAAATAAAATAAAAGGCTAACACTAACAATCATGGGAGGAATGATGTTAACCTGGGGATAAAATGACAATGCTCCTTGAAATCAAGGAGATTGGAAAGACATGGGTTTAACATGAGAAGAATGAGGCCCAGAATGTGATGCCATTGACACATAGGACCTAATGATCACAGAATTACCCATGCAACCTTCTTTGCCCCCACTCTGGGACACGCTCTGATTGCCTTACTCAAGTGAGTCATTTCACTGAAGTTGATCCTAGCAGGGTTTGCTTCTCTCTTTGCAAAGGGGTAAATGAGAGCAGAATTTGCCCCCTTGTGTTATCATTTAGGTGATTTTCCCTAGAGTTGCTAAAAGAAGTGCCTTAATACTTTATTATCATGCTTATATGGACAGTCATACATATACATAACTTGCATAGGTCCTTCTAATAAATACATAGCATTTATCACAAGGCAGGAAGGGATGTCCAAGTGGACTGACATTTGACAGTTAGGCTGTGGTTTTCCCTGGAGATGTTGGAATTGTGGATTCATATCCCATTCCTGACACCTGCTCCCTTGTAGGAAGAATGGTTTAGCAGATAGACACTGGCTTAGGACCTACGAACCTAGCATCATTTCCTGGCTCAGACCCAGACTTCTTGTGTGACCTTGAACATGTCATTCAGTCTGCCATGTTTCTCAGTTTTCCAGCTGTAAAATGGGTATAATACTTCTCTACCTCCCGGGGCTATTGTGAGGATGAAGTCCTGGAATCCTAGAAATGAACAACTGGAAGGGACCTCAACAGGTCATCTAGTCCATCCCTCCTGAGCCGAGGCAGGATTATGTATATCTAGACCATCCCTGACAAGTGTTTGTTCTACCTGTTCTTAAAAACCTCCAATAATGGAGATTGCACACCCTCCCTAGGTAATAAAATGGATAGTGAGGTGCTCACATACAACAGCAATGAGGGCCAGATAAACAGCTTGATGTAACATAAGCTACTTTATTAAAAAAGGCCATGTCCCTTTGGGATATGTCTGGATGATGATGACAATGATAAAAAGATATATCCCCTGGAGGTTCATCATATCTACTACTATACCCCCACATGGTGTGACATAGTCTACATGGGGCCTGATTTGAAATCAGTGGAAAGATACTAACTGATTTCAATGGGCTTTGACTCGGGCCCCTGGTGTAAAATGCAGACTCTGTGAATTGGGACAGGGCATGAGCCCACCTCTCCCTACTTGGTTTTTGGACACATGTTGGTCTCTGTTAAAAATAAATCAATCAGTCCTGCTTTCATTCTTTTAAAGAGATCAGGATCAAGATGATGAAGTTGGTTGATGATGATAATGAGATTTCAACCGAGATTGGGACTCCATTGTGCTATGTCTAGGAAATATACATGGGAAGAGCACGAGCGTGTAGGGACAAAATCAGGAAAACCAAGGCAAAAATGAGTTACAGCTGGCATGAAATGTTAGAGACAACAAGAAGGGGTTCTTCAAATATGTCAGACAAAAAAGAAAGAAAAAGTAGGGTGTGGGTCCGTTGCTCAGTGGAGAAGATGAGCTGGTAATGAAAGATGATAGGAAAGCAGAGCTGATCAATGCCTAATAATAATATATGGAGATATACCTATCTCATAGAGCTGGAAGGGACCCTGAAGGGTCATCGAGTCCAGCCCCCTGCCTTCACTAGCAGGACCAATTTTGCCCCAGATCCCTAAGTGACCCCCTCAAGGATTGAACTCACAACCCTGGGTTTAGCAGGCCAATGCTCAAACCACTGAGCTATCCCTCCCCCCTACTTGACTTTAGTCGTTACTCAAAAAATATCATGTGACTGAACAACCAGTGACGTTACCATAGACTATAAAATGGCAAAGGATGCAGATTGGGATAAGTAAAGAACACATCAGAGATCTTCTGACCAATTTGAATGAATTCAAATCAGCGGGGCTGGATTCTATTGACCTGAGGGTACTGAAGGAATTAGCTGAAGAAATCTTGGAGTCACTGGCAATAATATTTACAAACTCACGGATAACAGAAGAGGTCCCAAAAGACTGGAGAAGGGCTAACATAGTGCCCATCTTTAAAAAGGGCAAAAAGGAGGAGACGGGGAACTATAAACCACTCAGCCTGACCTCGATACATGAGAAACTACTAGAGCAATGTATGAAACATTCAATTTGTGAATACCTGGAGGATGAAGGGGTAATCACTAGCAGCCAACATGAATTTACCAAGAACAAATCATGCCACAACAACTTCATTTCCTTCTTTCACAGGGTAACTGATTTGGTGGATAGAGGGAGTGCGGTGGACATAATATATATACCTGGACTTCAGCAAGGCTTTTGACACAGTCCCACATGATATTCTGATAAGTAATCTGGAGAAGCTCGACAGAACTACCATTAAGTAGACATATAATTGATTAAACAACTGAAAACAAAGGGTAACTTTGGAGGATAGAGCTAAAATTCAGAGGCTGGATAGCCATCTGTCTTGGATGGTTTAGACCAGTGGTTCTCAACCTATTTATCATATGCATATGCGGCCTGCAATGTGTTACCTGGGCCGCAGATTGAGAACCACAGCGCCCCGAACCTCCCACAGACCCCTATGCCCAGCGCCTCCCACCCAGACACCCCTCCACAGAATGGGGCCAGGAGCAGAGCCCTTGGTGAGGGGCCAGGCAGCAACCCCAACCCTGGATCTGGCCATGCAGGGCCGGGTGTCAGGGCAGCCGGGTAGTCGCCCAGCCTCTGACCCTGCAGGGCCAGCCAGAAGCCCTGAAGCCAAACCCAGGTTCTGACCTGGTGGGGCCAGGTGGCAGCCCTGGATCCTGGACTCTCTGGGGCCGGGTGGCAGCCCCAATCCTGGACCTCTGCCACGCGGGGCCGGTTGGTGACGCCAACCCTGCCGCTACGGGCAGCCCGGACCCTGCCGCACCGGGCGGCCAGGCAACCGGGAATCTGGACCTCGCCACGCGTCCTGGCGGCCTTTAGCACACAGCAAATCCTGCATCTTGGCAGGGGGTTAGACTAGCTGATGCTTGTGGTACTGTATAGTAAGAGACAGGCACTGCCCCAAAAGGCTTACAATCTAAGAAGATAAAACAGACAGAGGGGAAAGGAAACAGAAGTACAGAGAGGCAAAGGGACTTGCCCAAAGGTCATACAGCAGGTCAGAGGCAGAACAAGGAAGAGAATCAAGGGCAAAATCCTGGGCCCACTGACTTCACTGGAGTGAGAATTTCGCCTCAGGTCGCGTAAGTCCCAGTCTAGAGCAATATCAGCTACACCACATTGCCTGACCTACTGATTTAACTTTGATTAAGAAGGGACCTGGAACAGTCAATACAGGAGCTGAGATAACAGATCAAGGAGAGCCAGAGAGCTGATTGTTATAAAATCAATGGTGTCAAAGGCAGCAGATAGATGGGGAGGTGATGGAGACATTCCCTGTTGTTGCTGATATTTAAAACGGTGACACTGCAAAGCTGAGAAGAAAATCCGTGCTAGGTAAGGGCCAAGTGTTGTTAATAATAAACTTAGCACAGGCGATCCTGAATTATTTATGGTGATTATGATTCATTTTTTGTTTGTTTGCAGTAGCCTTCAGAATGTGCTAGACATGTCACAGACAATCCAAAGGAGCGGGCTCAGGGGAGACAGCCAGCCAGATAGAAATCCGGAAAGGGGAACAACGGCCGGCAAAAGGTTTTCTATACAAATCAACAACTGTAGGCAGCACAGCAGCAGTAGGAGTTTTCAGAGGAGAATTAGGCCCCAAGTATCCACACTGGCAAAAAATCCACCAGCACATTTAGCACTAACTGGTCCCCCTGCTGGGAGCTAATTGGCACCGCTATTGAGACCAGAGATGCCAAGGACCAAATGTGCATGGAGATGGAACTACCCCCTTCCCTGCAGATATGCTCCTTGCAGGTCAGCTGAGGAAATTTGCCCTGCCAGTGCTCTCTGTGTTCTGTTGATAAACCGAGGGCCTCATCCTCTAGGGCTTTCATGCCTCCACCCAGCGTGAGCATTACATGTATTTGAAAAACAAACAAAACGGAGTGGGTGGAAGTAGTTCATTTATGCAAACAGCCGAATACCAAGCAAATAAAGAGGCTAAAGAGCAAGCACAATACACACAGGTGCCTACATTAAATGAGTGAGGCGTATTTGGCACCAGGCTTTGTTAAAAATTAAAATCACAGGCATTTCTTTCCCTCATGGTATCTACAGATTTTTATCCCTCATTCTCTCATTAAATAATTTGAAGGTCAGGCGAGCTCTTTCTATCATGCATGGGCTTCACATTACATAAAGTTCTCCTGATTCTAGGCTTTATACTGTCATTTTAGCTTCATTGTTACCCTTTTCTGTTATTTGCCACACTTCCTAGAGACAGGAGTTAGAGATTTAGGGCCAAATTAGGCCCTCAGTTCCAACAGGTGAAAATCCTATTGAAGCCAACGGGAGATGCATCTGTGTAACCGATAATACAATTTGACCCTAAGGATTGTGATCCTGCAAATTGCTCCATGCCGATGGTCCCCTGCAGCCACGCAGATCCCCAGTGATTTCAGAGACTGCTTACCTGGCTAGCAAATGAGACAGAATGAATGCTAGGAAACGACAGTGGCATCTTATGAAGGCAGTGTGGCTTCACACAAGGACACGGGTCCACCTACATATGTGAGCTTTGCAGAGTTGAGTCTTAAGATCGTTAGCTTCTTAGGACAAGTGCTGGGTCAACCCTTTGAAAGCAAAAACAACGAGGAGTCCTTGCGGCACCTTAGAGACTAAAGCACTTATTTTCCAGATTAAGTATCAGGAAACCATTGTGTGGTGACTGAGAGATACTGTCAAGCACAACAAATAATAAATGCTAAATAATAAGATGGAAAAGAATGAATCTTTACTTACTGTTCCCTGCAATGTCAGATGAGTTTATGGCAGGGGTCGGCAACCTTTCAGAAGTGGTGTGCCGAGTCTTCATTTATTGACTCTAATTTAAGGTTTCGCGTGCCAGTCATACATTTTAACGTTTTTAGAAGGTCTCTTTCTATAAGTCTGTAATATATAACTAAACTATCGTTGTATGTAAAGTAAATAAGGTTTTTAAAATCTTTAAGAAGCTTCATTTAAAATTAAATTAAAATGCAGAGCCCCCCGGACCAGTGGCCAGGTCCCGGGCAGTGTGAGTGCCACTGAAAATCAGCTCGCGTGCCGCCTTCGGCACGCGTGCCATAGGTTGCCTAACCCTGGTTTATGAGCTTGTTTTCTTCGGGCTCCCATCCAAGGAGCCTACAGGCCCAAGAGACCCAGGTGTACAGATTAAGAGAATAAGGAAGTTGTGTATGAGGATGGAGATAAGAGGTAGCAGATTTTACTTTGTAAAAATGTATTTGCACAGCAGAATATTCTGCACAAAAGGACCAGATTTTTAACTTTTTGCCAATCGGGGAAAATCATCTTTCCCCCTTCGTTTGGCCATGAACAGCTGCGTTGCGTACACACTTTGATTTCCAGTACTCTTCCCAACCAAACCACTATCTAGCAAATTGTGAAAGCTACCCACTGACTTGAGAAGCAAGAATCTCAGGTCTCCCCTATACCTGCCATGCTACCACCTGAACCACATCACCTCTCCCCTCTGTTCAGAGCATCACAATATTTTTTTTCATTATTTGACCCAAGTCCTACAAAACCTAGGATGAGGGTATAGGGAGACATCTTTGGTGGTTACACAAACACAGAACAAATGCTGTGAGGCCCTTCGTGAGAAACAGGGACCACTCTAGCTATAGGCATACAAAGGATGGTTGATATTCATCAGTTAGAGGGGGTCACATAACCAGTCAATTCTTCTGGTTGCCATCTTCTACTATTATTTCAGCCTTATATTTATAGAGCCTCAGCCAGCTAGCCCTCATTTGAAACTCAATCTCTAGCAGATGCTGGGCTATCTGTTCCACTCCACCAGTGAAATTGGACATAATGAATGGGCATCATCTCCATATTGCAGATACTGTAACTCATGTCTCCTTAACGACCCCAACATCCCCATTTACACATTGAACAGAAAGGGAGACTACCTGGCACAAGAGCCCCCTAGATGTCGTTGTACAATTGATCGTCTCAGTCCTCCACTATAAATATAGGGAAGGCACTTCAAAGCAGTACTGTCCATTCTTGCTAAGGGCTTCATTCTTCTCAGAAACATCACATGGTGAACCATCTCGAAGACAGCTGATGAGAGATATAACAAAATTAACACAGAATTGTCCTTGTCCGGGAGAAGAGACATTGACCATTGCCACTAGTGCAGTTTCAGTCCCCTATGCAGATATAAATTCAAATAAACTAGGATTGAGGCAGTCTGACAAACTGCAAACATCATAGCTTCTGGGCAATAACCCTTCCAAAATACAGGAGATTTGATGTCTAGCTATAGTTGCCAAGAACATCAACACCAAACAATGGTTTCTTGAGTAGGGGCATTTAACAGTGCCTCCTTGAAAACACCTTACATGCTACCCTCAGCCAAAGAGGCACTGACTATCTCCCTCAAGAGCAGCTGACTACACAAAAAGAAACACTTATTAATGTTGAAGTGGTGAGGGTAAGTCAATGGCTGTTTGATCTCACAGCTGCTGCTGAATGATGAAGAACCAACCTTGGCAGATTATTCTGGCAACATTTTCTCAAGGTCATCTTGACTTTGGGTTTCCCTTTGTGCATTTCCTTATTCCTGCATGTCCAATCAAGGTGTGGTTTTGGCTTTTTGGCTTGCTCAGGCCTAATTAACCTTGAGATCTCCTCACAAGATTGCAAGGTTTCTATAAGAGTTAGTGACTCACTTCAACAAAACTTATTTTTCTATTTTACTCTCCAAGTTTTATAATTAAAACGTTCATGTCATGTAGAATGACCTGTCAAAGGAAAGAAAAGGTGTCTTGACCATACATTGTTTTCCATTTGCAGCATTTTCCTTAGAAATTCAAAGCTTTTTATTTCTCTCTCTCTCTTTTATTTTTTATTACAATGTTGGCACTGTATTTGAAGATTGAATTTGAATAGTGAAGAAATTAATAATTGTCCAATTTCCTTAATAACAGGAGGTGGAACCTGGTACTATATGACATTAATTCCCAACTTTAACTGATTAAAAGAGATCTTGCCAATTTTATACATTTTACTCCAGTACAAAACAAAAGCTTTGTAATGTGTCCTCTCCACTAGTAATAGCTATGCAGTCAAAATGTAATTAAAGGAAACAGTGGTTCTGTAATAAATTCAATTCTTTTCCATTAAAAAATTACATTCCAATTATATAAAGTGAAGAAGCTATTTTGTTTTGTTTCCCCTCCCCCCATAGCTTTTTGAATCTCGATCAGATTGACATTTCATAATATATTGAATTAGAATAATCCTCCCAGCCTGTAGTGCTTAAAGACTGGACCATGAACAAAGCATTTCATTGCTAGGTTAGCATCTAGCAGACAGATGTATAGAGTGAAATCCTCTCCCCATTGAAGTCAATGGCAAAATTTAAAGGATTTCTCCAGTAGTCCCAAATTTTCAACAGTGCTCCTCACCCACTATTGAGGCCAGATTTTCACAGATTCTAAGGTCAATAGAAACCATTGTGATCATCCAGTCTGACCTTCTGTATATCACAGGCCACAAAACTTCCCCCAAATAATCCAGAAGACCTCAGCTTCCATTTAGTCACCAAAATAAGTGGCTAAATTTTCAACAGAGCTCAGCACATTGGGTGTTTTGGGAGCTGAACTCCTTTCAGAATTTGCCCCCAGTTATGGTTGTTGAGTAGTTGAAAATCGAGCCCTGAACTCTCGAAAATGTAACTCATAGGGCATGATCCTAAGGCCATTGAATAAAATGGGAGTCTTGACATAAGCTTCTATAAGGTTTGGATCAGGACCTGATTGACCAAAGCACTTTTAGCATGTTTTTCTTTAAGCATATGAGTAGACCCACCAACACACTGGAGGACTTGTGATGAAAATGCAATACTTAACACTAAGTTTAAAGGGGAGGAGGAAGATCACAAGCAATTTCAAGCCATGAGTGACCAGAGTTTTGACCTTCAAACTGAGACAGCACAAAAGCAGGAGCAAGCTTTAGACTCAATCCTTCTCCCACTGAAGTCATTTTTGTCATTGACTTTAGGAACTGGATCCTTGCTCCCTTGGGTGGTTTGGGTGAGCTGTGTATTTGTCCAGGTGAAGGAGTGAGCCACTGGGGAAGCCATTAGTGGGTAGAATTTTCGAATGTTGGTGCTTATTCAGAGGCTTAAGTACCAGATCCTCAAAGGTATTTATGCTCCTCATTGGAGGATCTGAGCCTGTATGCCTCACAGTCATTAATGAAGTTTATCCTCAAAAAAACCCCTATGAAGTAGGGATGTATCAGTTCCATTTCACTGAAGGGTAATTGAGACACGGGGTAGAATAAGTAAGTTGCCCAGTGTCACATAGCATCATATTTTTGGCTGAGCTGGGAATTCAATGTGGGTCTCCTGAGTCCAGTATTCTGTTAACTAGGGCTTCCTTCCTTACCATCACCAACTTCACAGCTCTACTCAGCTCTGCCCCACCTTTCCTATTCTCCCATTTCAAGCTTTACATTGCCACCGCATTCCCTTTGCTCTGCCAATGCTCCCAGTCATATCCACCCATTTGTCAGCTTCTCACACAGTCACCGCTGTGTCTTCTTCAGTGTAGTCCCCTATCCATGGCACGACCTCCATGAGCTCATCTGCAAGGTCCCTACCCTGCCTACATTTAAGTCTCTCTTAGGGTATGTCTACAATTCTGCTTGGAGCATGCTCAGGTAGCAAGCCACGTGCTAGCTCTGCTTGAGCTAGTTCACTCAAAATAGCCGTGTAGCCAGGGGTAGCACCGGTGGGAGCTCCGGCTTCCCACCTGAGTACAAACCATCCCAGCCCCTCCCCTCCTCTCCTGGTATGTACTCAGGTTGTGTGAGATTATATGATTAAAATATGACTATGTAGCTCATTGTTGCTACCACTTTTATATAATTGCAACAAATCTTGTATAAAATATGTCGTGTAAGTGTAAATGGAAAAGTTATGATTTGCTGACTATGATTATCCTGTATATCATTTTTGTATCTGAAATTATTAATAGTGACTATCTACCTGTATTTCAAATTGTGTTTGCTCCTGTGGTATCACCCACAAGACAGTTTACATCCAGTCTAGCCAGCACATTGTGAATGGAGTATTCAAGTGATGGCCCATCAAGAAACACAATGGGACATGGAAAAAGCTCATCTCCATCTGGTGGACTTTTATGTGGACATTTCAGCCAGACTATGGGTAATGGCTGCCATGACTCATCGAAGCATGCAAGGGCAAGTGACTAGATCATGTGGTACTGAACTCCATCTTGTGCCTGTACTTTTCCACAAACTGTGCTGAGGGCTTTGCTTGGAACAATGAGTTTCCCTCCACATGGCAGAAGCTATAAAAGGCCCTGGAAACACCTCCATTTTGCCTCTTTCCTGCTCTGATCTCTGGACTATGGACTTATACTAATGGGAGCATTCTAACCGAGGGACTGAGTACCTTCCAGTCATTTGGAAGCAACCCCAGAGACTTAACAAGCCAGCAGTTTATGCCATCACTGCTTCAAACCTGATCCAAGAACTTTTCAATTATTGTATGTATTTGATTCATTTAACCAATTTTAACTCTCACCCCTTTATTTGTTTTTTTTATAAATAATTTTTTAGATTTTAGATACTAAAGGATTGGCAACAGCATGACTATTGGCTAAGATCTGAGTTATATATTGACCTGGGTATGTGACTGGTCCTTTGGGATCAGGAGAACCCTTTGGTTGATGAAATTGCTTTTAAATAACCACTTATATTATTAAGTCTAGTGTCTGGGTGTTGAATCCAGGACTGGAATACCTAAGGAGGCTGCAGTTCTGACTTTTTGTTGGCCAGTGTGGTGAGTCAGAAGCTTACTTTTGTGGCTGGTTTGGTATAGCTTATGGAAGGATAACCACCAAGTTTAGAGTGTGTCTGCCCTATTTCTTAGCAGTTTGTCCTGACTTTGGTATTCTCAGTTGTGACCCACTGAGGCACGGTGACAGGCTGCGAGCCCAAACCACCGCTGGTGAAACCCCTGGCTACCCTGCTGTAGTTGGAGTGCTAGCTCAAGCAGAGTTAGCACGTCTGTCTAGCTGTGCTGGGAAGCACGCTCCCACCTGCAGTGCAGACATACCTTAAAGACTCACTTCTGCCATGCTGCTTACAATGAACTGAGTTGACTTGTTGTTTCCCTTTTCTGAACCTCAGCCTACATGTCGGTGTGTGTGCTCCTCAAAGCAAAGACTGTCCTTTTTCAGTGTTTGGAAACCACCTAGCACATAGTGGATGCTGCTGTAAATAAACAACTAATAATAATAATAATAATAATAATACTCGTTCATAATAAATAGGCAAACCACATTTTCCACTCCATTGCATCAGTTCATGCCAGTGTACTTCCACTGATGCCAATAGAGTTACTCCAGATTTACACCAGTGCAAGTGAAAGAAGACAGGCCCATTGCTGGTGGTCCACCCAAGAGGAGATGTTTGAGAGACGGTTGGAGTACAACACTGGGCAGAGGTCAGCTGCATGTATCTTTAAATTTCTGATGTATTTGTGAATCAGCCTCATAACCCTGATTATTACACTGCTGTAACAAGTGAAGAACCAGGCAAAATGTTTGTTTGTTTTTTTCAACTTCAGAGCATTTTCTGTACAACAATTGTAACAAATCTGTAACCTTTGACAATAAATATTCCAGAAAACATTTAAAAATGGGACACCTTAATCTGCAGTTTAATAAGACTGGGTCCAAGTGGAAGCCTTTAGAGTGACTGCAGTGGGCTTTGGACCCATTCTATAGGGAGAAATATTAGAAGTCTGGCATAAGTATTGAAAATCTTGGGCCTGATACACTTCTCATTTACATGAGCGGTACTCCACTGACTTCAGGGAGTGCAGGGGCTGGCATTGTGCTTTGCAGCAGAACAGGTACCAGCTATGTACTTGGTAAAGAATTGGATTAGTTTTGATTATATTTTGATTGAAACATCAGCTGGTCAAGCTCAAGTCTGGTTTATGAATCAAAGACTAGACATCTCAGATCAAACAGCACAAGCAGAAATGGTTCGCTCACCAATTCTGGGGTAACAGTCACTCATCCTGCTGTCCTTCTTCTTTGTTTATCTCCTATTACAATTTGCTGTTTTAACTACATAGCTTAGCATCAGTCAATTAACAGCACATGTAGACAGTTATCTTTCCATTATCTTCCATATTTCCAGTTACAAAGAATCAAAATATCTTTTGACCTACTTTAACATGAGTTCAAAACAAGTTTTCTCCAATCATTATTAAATGTCATGCCTGCTTTTTTATTATTTTCCTTCCTTCTATAATGTTCTTATTCACCTATCCCTTTCTTGTGGTTTCCATTACCGTTTTATAACTTGTTATTCTAGTAGTCAGAGTTAATCACGAGCCCGAAAAACAACTTTAACCAGGTTGCAGAGAGAGGTCATAGAAAAGTCAGGCATTTCCATTCTATAAGCAACAGAACTGTAGTATATTCAAAGACATATTCACTTTTAGTTCCTTGACATAACTTGTGAAGTATTCTGGGAGCTCTTGAGCCATGAGGCAACAACCTTGTTTAGGATTCAATCCTGAAACACCCTTAGCATTCTGGCCCTGATCCAGCAAAGCAACGAGGCATGTGGTTATTTTTCAGCAACTGAATAGTCTCATTGATTTCAACCATGCTTTAAGGTAAGCTTGCACTTACATCCTTTGCTGTATCCAATGAGAGTGCTTGATACTTTGCAGAATCATGTCCCAGATGACTATCTGGTGACAGTCTGACCCTAATTTAGGGAGAACGTCAATGGAGATGAGGACATGGAATGCGTTTTATAATTATTTATGCTTCCTGTAAATACACGTAAAACCTAGTGAAGTCTTAGTGCTCTTGAAAAATTAAATCTATTTTTCACTTTTAGTCTAATCATAGTAATTGGAAGTTTGCTCCTCTCTCTCTCTCTCTCTCTCTCTCTCTCTCTCCATTTTCCTCAGCCTTAATCCAGTTCTTGATTCCAGGACAGAGCACCATATAGATCATGTGCACTGAAAGAAGAGATGTGGTGATGAATGAATTCCATTTTTCTAATGATGTTCTCATGCAAGCATGATGAATAAGAGCCTCATAAACAATTATTGAGAGGAAGACAGATCAACAGTCAAGATTTCCAGCGTCCTTTGAAAACCCAGCAGGCTTCTAGGTCAGCTTGACTTGATTTCTTGAGTTTAAGCTTTTTTAAAGCTAATTTATTATTCAAAATGGACAGTTTTGAAGTCAGTGTTTTACATAATATAACAAGAGATGCCAAATTAAAATTAATGGTTCTTTTTATCAGTCTTTTGTTAATTGCACAAACAATAAGGGATCTCTCTTATCTTAGTTGAACGTGGCCACTCATTACACTGTGACAAGATTTGGAGGTTTGGACATTTTTTCAATGTAAGGAAAGTTTTGTATTGTTTTCAACTTCTAATAATCTGTAAATCTGCCTTTCGGAAGGAATATACTGCTTCAGAAATGTCTAAAGTGCTGGGAAATTCTACTCTTCGGCTTTAATTCCACCCTTGTCATCCAGATAGAAAAGTTTGCTTTTTTAATGGCAATACAAGCAGAAATTGTTTTAATATATGATGTGCATTTGTGTACTGATTCAGGTTTAAACCCAAGACCCCCTTCCATCTGTGACAGTGTACCCCATAAGGCTTTATGAGGGGGGCCTATAAATGTATGTATGATATAACTGGAATAGGGTTTTGCTACATATGCCATGTAACATATCTATGTAAAGGTTATGATCTACTGGTTATGTTCATCCTAGTTGTATGCAGGCACCATTTGTGTGTTCAAAGTTATGAACATTGGCTATATAATTGCTTGATTTCTAAGTAGCCTTAGTTAGAACATTTGATCACTTCTTGGGAAAGGAATGTGCAAATTAAGTGTTCAATCAGGGAGCACTTAACAGACAAAAGAGCTTGGAAGACTCCAATCCACATAAGAAGTCTACCTGAGGACGTTCAAGGTAGCATGTGGGTAATGGCTGCTACCTGCAAGTCCTGAGTCATGCATGGGCATGTGACCTGCCCATGTGATTCCGAATCTCCATTTTGT